>JANHQD010000933.1:0-20567 GCA_024721195.1 Marasmius sp. AFHP31
ATAGTCGGAGTATTGGACGTACGTGAGGAGACAGGCAACGTATCCTCCAAAGATTTGAGCGACAATATACCTGTCAAGATCGACGCATCAATAAGATTTGTTCATCCGAACGACATGGGATCAACCTCAGTCCCTTCAATGGAGGGAAGCCTTTGAAAACCATGAACGTAATTGTGAGACATGGGTTGAAATGGCCACCAGATGTTCCTGCACAGACGGCGACGGCGAAGAGGACACCACAAGCATATGCAAGTCCGACCTGTAGTAAAGCTGGAGAGGTCTCGTGGGATGTTTCGTGAGAGGTCGAACGGAAAACTAGAGGCATGGCGCTACGTACAACTCAACCCCTTCTGCTGCAAGATTGGACCCACAATAAACGTTATTTGAGATCCCACTCCGGCATACACGTATAAGAACACTCCTAGCTGTGTTTCCAGTATCAGAATTAGGATGATGTAAAGGACTCTGAGCAAACGACTCTCACAAACTCCGCGGAGCATTCAACAAACCAATGTAAGGATCGATGCCGATTCCTCTCCCAAACGGTAAAGACCTTGAGCGGCGGCTGGACATTCTTCCGATGGATGACTTCTGGTGTTGTCGACATAATTTATCCAAGAGCTAGAATGAGTTGTAGAGAAGGGACGATGAGTAGAGTGAACATGGCACGATGGTAAGCCTTCTTATAGGCCACACAAATATAGTATCAGAAACGCTATCTTTCCCGCCTTGATGACCACGTGCTGCTATGCGGGGACTGTAAAAACCGAAGACCGAGCATTGGAAGGGAGAGGTCCCTTCTAAAATTCTCAACGGCGGATGGAATGGTCACCAGACACAAGTCATTGGACTTCAGTGAGGCAGGATAGTAATCCATTCACAATCTTCGCAGGGTCCCCGGTTCACAGCACTGCCGTCTAATAATACACTCCTTCGTCACGTTTGGCAACCTCCGCGAAGTTCGAAGGCCGGATACCCGACCAAGCACTAGCATCTGGCGTACTACGTGCTTGACTCACTTTCTCAGCAACGAGTTCACTTTCAGAGCTTCTGCTCAGATAGAAAGTGCGATCAAACCGTCTCGAGACCGAAGTCCCGAAGGTGACAAAAGAAGGGCGTCGTAGGTGGGTTCAAGGTGCGATAAAGCCCTCTAGATGGTTCTTTCTAGTTTACTTGCAACTCTTTGCAACTCCAAAGTGATTCAAGATCTGGAGTCGAGCAACCGGTGCATCATGATAATCATTGCGCTCAAGGTTTTGGAATAGGAACCAGAAATACACGGATAACACTGGGTGTGTGTACTATGGACGAGCATCATGACTGAAAAAATGGAGAGGGAAGCCTATAGCGAATTGGGATTACCTCTTATGAGTATGCGCTAGTTGAAGGCAGCGGGTTCCAACGGTGTCAAGTGGCCGAAATGGGGAATTTTGAGGCTCTTCTTTTCTTGTTGATGACACACTCCTGACTCAAACGGCACCACAGGAGTACGTGCGATCTAGGTCCTAGCGGTCGGATCCCAGACTCGGAATGTTGGACCACGATCCAGAGTTGGGAGTGGGGGAGTGGGAACTGGTTTTCATTTTCGCGTCTTCCTTCCCTTCCTTTCTCCACTATCGTCCCGGGGACGATGATCACCAACTACCTCACATCGCGCCTCTTGGGCCTCTCAACTCGACGCCATCTCCTTATCGGGCACCGCATCACGAGGTTCAGTCGGATACGGCGAGTCTGGAGATCACGTCGCCATTTGATGTGAAGGCGTTGTGGGTCGAGAAAAGAGAACAGGTGGACACGGGAGCGTAAGTATATTTGATAGAGGCGGACGAGGAAGCTACTGAGGAGACGTGGCTCGATGGACACCCAATGCCACCGTCAGTATTCGAAACACAACCCAGAACAACCAACACTGACGACACTTAGACGAACACACCCACTAAATCTGACGTATATCCCAAGCCTGAACCCTTTGCCTCTTCCGTTTGAAAGGCATGTACATTAGTGAAAAGAGTTTGACCATGCGCTCAGTTTGTCACTCTGCTCGGGTACAAAGCGTCAGGCTATTGCTGGCCACACCTTGATCGAGTATGAATGGCTGCGTCGAAGCTTTCCTCTCTCTCCTCTGTGTTGTACCCGCCACGACGACCACAATCACTGAGAAGGGAGAAGACCTCATCATTGAACTTAGTCAGGCACGCTGCGGATATCAGACAGTCACGGAGAAGGGCCTCTTCGTAATGACTACTTGACCTCCCGCCATTTCCTTTAGTCTCTGCGGATTTTCACCTGTGCGTTCTCTTCCTTTGAATGACCAAATCTAATTATTGTCTACACAAGTTAGTCTCTTGCAATATTCAACCGCTTTGCTGCAGTCATGTCAGACGTGGAATACATTCAAATTACTTAGATAACGCGGCATGACTACGACGCTCAAGTAGGGAACTCTCATTCAGAACTTTCTCGCGTTATTTTCATACTCACGAGTCATGCGATACAGCTTAAGAGGTCGGGTCGGGGACTCGGGTGCTATCGGCTTAGGTAGCGATGAAGAGGTTCTGGCTGTTGCTATGGATTCTTGTAGCCACACGGATAGGCCAGTATCTACACCGGGACGCCAAATATTGATGATCCTACCTTTCTATGTCATCACGATCGCCTACGTCAATTCTCCCTGCGTATTCGAGAGTATCGTCCTCTCGAATTCCGAGGCTTGGCTCTCCAGGCTCGGAAGCATGCGCATATTTATGCACAGCAATTTATACAATATTCAAGCCCGATCTCAGTGATTTACAGCTTTAGGCATTGAGTAAGGATGCAAGCCGAGCCTACCACGCTTCCTACTACGCTTCCGGACGTATGCCTTCGGTTTTTCCCGATTATCTCCTCCATAGTCTTCTACGACCATTCTGGTATTAAACCGGCATCGAATATTGAGGGCTTAAGCGGTCGTGCACAAAGCATGACTCGGGGATCGAGGTTGCAAGGTGTGTTTCTTGATTCCTCAACCATTTGCTTCGGCTTAGCACTAGCAGATACAGTCATTTCATGATCAGATAGAAATTCTACACTTCGTAATTGCACTTTGTTCGCAATCAGGTAGCTTCGCTCGGATTAAAAAAAACCTGAGGGCTCCATCGATGATGAAAATGTGCGGATATGCGAGAAAAAGAACTCGACTCTCCAAGGACCGTCAGCACGGAATACTCTTTGCCTTGCCCAAACATATCCCACGTAAGTAGGGACCTCGAGCCGGTGAGGGCAATCGGGAAACCAGGAGTCCAAGACAGTCCGAGTCCAAGTCCAAGTCCAAGTTCAGGTTCAGTCAATTTCTGGACCGAGCTTTTTAGAGTATTCTGAGCTATTTTAGAGTATCCACCCTATTCTGTGAGTCCTGCGAGCCGATATGAGGCATCTGAGGCATCCTACTAGGTTCTACCAGGTTGCAATTCATCTTTAGGCTCAGTTCTACTAGCTATTTTATGGACATGGACTATAGTATGTATATACATGATGTTACTGTAGCCCTGCGGCCTCATCATTCTAGATATATGACTCATACTCGCCATGAGCATATTTGCCTCCTTGAATGTCCCAACCAAGAATTACCTCCGTTCGCACTCATCCTCATTTGGCTTGTGTTTGACACTAGGTTGACTGTTGCGTAAGGTTCACGTCCAGGAGGCGTAGGGTCGGCGCTGGTAGCAGAAACACGAAGGCCGAGGTTCAATGAAGTTCCGAGACTCAAGCACCTGGAGAAACGCTTGTAAAGCGTGATGCAGATGGGTGAATGCTATTGAGCACGAGTTCAAGCGCTCCGATCCAGAGCCAGAGTGGGATCCAGGGAACAGTCAAGGCGCTAGTTTGTGTTTGAATGGTACATTTGAGGAGAATAATACTATTAACGCACGGAATGGGTTGGAATCTTCGCTGACCTTGTCAATGAACTCGGAATACCCTTTGGACTGCCAGGTATCCCGTGAAGAAATTCGGTCCCTGGTCCTCAACTGAATCTTGATGACTCCTGGTTTGCCGGTCTTTCTCGAGCCGGTGAGCTATCGCTTTATTGGCTTGCGTGGCTGGACCGTGAGCTCGGTGTAACCCACATGGTCTCAGCTGCATGCTCGCCCAGCGAGAATCCAATACTCTTCTAGGTGCCATCTGGCAAGTCCGTAGTTTTGCTCATAAACTTTTGTCGGTTCAGCACAATACAAACGTGAACATAAGACAAATGCACCCGGAGTCAGCCTCAGTATAGATCATCATCCGTCGCAATCGGCTATCATGTTTCCTCAAGTTTGTCCCCAAGTAACACGGAGATCTGATAGATTAGAATCAAAGACTAATTTGTCGGAAGTCGTCATAGAAACAGATACATACTCACTTTACTGAAACTCATGCCTTGATGTTCACACTCTAAACTGTGAGGACTCGTGTACTTGGGTAAGCCGAACGAGTCCTTGCGTAGGATTCTTCATGCCTTGACGAATGAGAACGAGAGGAAGTGAGTTGTCTAAGTAATCAATTCCAGAAGAATGTACAGAACGGTATTTATACTGTAGGTAAGTACATGAGGCGGAAATACCCGAGTACTCAGAAGGTGATTCTCCGGGGGTTCTCTGTTATTGGCGCGGGTTTCTCGAAGATGTCCCAGAACAAACTCGAAATCGCGGCGAGGGTTCGAATGGTATAGAAATAGCAACGTGCAGCACAGGTATCACACTGATAGTATACTCCGACTTCACAGTGATTTGATCCTGATCTATAACGGTCCCAATCAATGCTTTAGAAACCTACGCATATATGAAGCTACCTCGAAGTAGCTTGACAAGGCATTGCATAATCACAAATGCCCAGATAGCGACTTTAGGGGATCTTGGACGCTCAGGTGATGTCAGGGCCTTTTCGGACTGAACCCATTGTGGATGTGCGAAGTAGGACTATAGGTATCGGCAGTTCCCGGTCGTGGCGGGCTTTGCCGTCAAGTCTATTACTACACTGTTTAGTTGCCCGACGCGCCCATGGACAGGCCAGGATGTTTCGTCTGTCATCATATCAACCAATGAATTGCATTTTCGTTAACTAAGTCGTACCTCAAACCCACGAGGCTCGTGTGTATATACTTCTGAGAATTGATGGAGATGAGGGAGCAGGGTTTAAGAACCGGAAGGTCACGGCCATGTTTAGACAAGTGACTGAGCCCCACTGGGGCCCCAATCACCACGGGGTATCGCTCTTTGTTTGGTAAGAAGTAGTCAATTATCGTTGTGCCGTACGGTACGCCTAGTGGCCTACCATTATTGTTTGATAATAATCTTGACACTCTCGAGCCTGTATACTCAACAAGTTTTGCCCATGTTACAATATTCAGCACAACAGTATGCCTCGTTCCGTACCTCACAGATTTCTGGAAAGATTTGTAACGAAGACTTTTTTTGCTGCTTCTGACTGTCTTGGATACCGTGTCCTCCGGGAGGTGAGTAAAGAAGCTCTACTACTCTGTTTCAGCGCTGAGCAACGCGTGATATTTGTAATGTCATACAGGCCCATCCTTGTAGGTGTCCATGCCGATGTTACTAGTAGCTCTAGGTCAAATGGCGCAGTGCATTAGAGAAAAATCATACTTGTGCGCGTCTCTCTCGACGATGGCGGTGGGCCCCAATGCACGAGCTGCAATCTTGGCGTAAGTAAATTCGAGACACTGGCAATCCTTTATTCGTCTTTTCCATTTTACTTCCGATCTAGCCTTCAATGGAAGTCACGCGTGCTCACCACTGCTTTTACCATTGCTGCTAAACTGTTGACCGTGGTGAACAGGAGAATCGGAAATGGATATCAAGTTATCATTGAGAGGCTCGGGAGTGATTTTCCAAAGTATGACTGCGATCACTTGTTGTCATGGAACACATGCTATCCCAGTAGTAGAGTGGAAGAGTCCGCGAGGCTATACAGCTCTGAGGGAGGGAAGACTGGGTCTGAACTGAGCCTTCCCCGCCGGTTGAATTACTTGCGCAAGATACCTATCGTGGTGTAGAGGTGATCATATTGCAGCCATGGATATTCATGATTGTGGCCCAAATTGCAACCTTACTCAGTTTTCTCACCCTCCCATAGTCCGCATCATTCGGAAAGTAAGGACAAAGCTTTCTCATTCTTCTATGATCCATCATGATCTGTTCTCGGGTCTTGTGTTAACAATGACCGTACCATGGCTAGTTTTATGTTGGCTGTCGTTGAACATGACCCCTTCACATGGGGACTTTGGGTGAGTTCTTGCTCGTCTCCCTGCACCATTTGGATGAGTTGAATCACAACTCAATCGCCGACGGGCAGATAGGAAGCACATGTACTTGAAAGCTCATGGCAGATCTGGACCCAGAGTCCGGCAAAGAGTACCGACTGAAATGACGGGGAGATTCCAGCTAGAAATTGCCTGGTCATTTGATCGCAGTGACTCAAGCATCTTCTGGTGCCCCGAGCACGGATGAACCAATGTGAGATGGTAAAGTCTCCATGGCGGGCCACGATTTCACCAAAGGGAGCTGGCAATTCAAGTTCATCACATACTATGTTTAATCAGTCAGTACTTGCTATTCATCCCGGAGCTTTTGATTGATGGCTAATAAAGGAGAGTGATATACTGAATCACTGGGACGCCCATGTGTGATTCCACCAAATTGGGGACTAGGGCATTGCAACATCAAGATCATCTTTTCAAGTTGGAGCTAGTGGAGCCCGCGATCTAAATTTGTATTTCAGGTGGAGCAATCAAAATGATTATGCTCAGGATAAAAGTACAAGGTAATTTACCAGAATGGCTAGTTCAAGCAGGAGTAGTTGATAGAGGTACATTGAGTCAGATATAAATTCCAGGGAAATTTGTCTCTCTTGTCCTGACAATTATACACTTTTCTTTTGCCTTTCTGGTGCCCAATCAAGTCTCTCTTCACAAAAGCTTTTACTTGTAGCTCAAATGGATACACCCCCTACTGTCAGCTCCAACGCTTGGTTTGTCTCAGTCTTTGCCCACAGTGCTACCTTTGATATAATCAAGGTGGTAACTGGTGGGATAATCTATGGTAGGTTCACCTACTCCAAATTTTTTTGTGCCCACCCTCCATGCTAAACCCATTGAGGAATATACTTGGTCCTACTCCTAGCTGCTCTTAGTATCCTGAGGTACCTTATTTCTCATTATGTTCATGAACATATTGCAATGTGGTTTCTTACTGACTTCTCTACTTGCAGCCTCCGGGAAGGAAAGAGAGTAGCAAAGATGACCTTGCTAGTGGCCCTTCTGGTCATGTTTGCAATGTCATCATTCGAATTCTGGGGACTTGTGCAGCTATGCTTTCAGGGCATCAAACTTGTTTTAGTCAACGACACCAACATGACTTACTATGAAAAGTCATCAACATTTAGTAACAGATTCATCAAGTTTGCTTCTGTATTGCAGGTTATGCTTCCTGTCCAGGTTGGTTTCATTGAGATCCTAGGAAGGTTACTGACTATCTTGGGCTTGGTGCTAGGGTGTCATTGGAGCCGCAATCATTATCTGGAGAACATGGGAGATCTGTATGGAGAATAGGAAGCTGATCTATCTCCCAATTCTATTGCTACTCACTACAACAGGTACAGATTTGTTGCTTATTCTACTTTCCTCCCCACTCAATCAATTACACTAGCTTGTTGTCTTGGGTTTTTTGGATGTCTTGCAAAGAATGATTGGCTAGCTGAAACCCCCGATACCTGTTTTAAACTTCGACTATCTGTGTATATTCTCTTCATACCAACTGAGCTCACAAGCACACTGGTGGTTGGTTACAAAGTTTGGTGCGTACTCCACCCATTATTCTCCTCGACATTTTGGGACTGGGGTGACTGTGATTGTAACTCTCTGATCATTGCTGTTAGGGTTCACCAGCAAGCTGTCAGGGAGTACCTTGGCCAGTTTGGCAAGCGTACTCAAGCAGAAAAAGTTCTTGTGCTGCTGCTTGAGTCTGGCATCATATACTCCCTTTGCTGGGTAGGTTGTCACTCAAGAAGTCAGGTCTTGAAACCCATATGCTATTCTGCTTTCTAGATCATTGAAATTGCCTTCTACTTGGCTCCCCCTGCCAAGACCTATGCTGGAGAGGTTGTTCATCAAGTTTTCATAGGCAGTGATCTTCAGCGGGTGGTAATTTTCCAGATTTCTTATGGCTCAGTGCATAATTTTGATGTGCTATTATGTAGGGAATCTACCCAACCTTACTGGTTGTACTTGTTCACTGGCAGTACTCTATGTGGGACTCAACTGGAACATTCTCAATTAACACTATTTCAACCCACAACACAAAGATGGCTTAGTAGTAGGCATTTGAATTTCATAGATGTTGGTATTGAGCTTACTATATCTGTTAGACTATTGGAGAAAGATTTCATGAATAGCACTGAAGGCTATTACTCTACAGCCCAATATAGCCCCACTACTACATATGCCACAGGGTGGATGTCATATAGGAATTGTATCAAGAAGATCATTGAACAAGATGCGCAAATATTACTTCAGAATAGTGTTGCCAATGACTCTGCTTAAGTCACAACTCTGGTGCTCTGAAGTGGAGTGGAGTAGAACCACTCCAGGAAGCCCACTCCACTGAGCCAGTTGAACAGCTCTGCTCAGAGGTGATTCTGAGCTGCCAGAGTCAGCTTGAGCAGCCTGAAAATCCCCAAAGATTTTCTCATTCAAGACACCAGCACTTGGTGTTATTACACTTTGAACATACACACAGTAAAAAGCATAGATAGCTGTAGAGTACAAAACACCCCAGCAGAAATCAAAATTAGAGCCAAAGTTTGACTGACAGTAGAACTGCTTGACCATTGAAGCTTGCTAAGTAAGTCTTATGAGCTAGAGAAGTGACTGACAGTCTAACTAGGGCTAAAAGAGCCTACAAACTATCATAAGGATTGACCAACAAGTATACAATGCCTAACTAGTACTGAGGACACTACCTAGAAAGACTTGTTACTAAAGTTAATAGAAGCATTGTAGGGACTAAGTTCAAGCCCTGATAGGTTAGGACTATTGGCAGCCTCTGACAGCAGGGAAGTATAAGGCCCTCCACAGGACAATTGAATCTCCAATTAAGATCTGGATGGTAGTGTGAGATGTTAAACATGTAATATCCAATAAATTGTTGCCAGAGGCCCACCTCTAGTGGCAGCATAACCTGAAGCACTGATACAAAGTTTCTTTTGGCCTTGGATGATAGAATTCTTTAGCAAGAAGATTGCTGTCAGGGGCATAAACCAGGAGTACAAATTGGCCAAAAATTGGAATGAGGATCTTGAAAACATGGTCAACAGGGTCACCAATAATGCTATTTTGGCAGCTCGTTTTCCCTCTCAACGGCTTCAGATGGGATTAATGTCAGCAATCACCAGTCTCTGACTTGGTGATGTGTTGCACTAAGCTTTCAGACAACAAGAAATGAGGCAAAGAGCAGAGAGTAAGAGATTCTATACGCTGGTGAGGATAAACCAGCTCAAGACTGGGGAATACAGGTCAAGTATCTACTCCTTATATACTACTAGAGGATTATGCCATGTGTCTAACGTGTGTACATGACATCATGAAGCAAGGCGTGAAACAGAAAGTGAAACAGTAAGTGAAACAGGATCAACATGTGTCTACAGCATGTGGGTCCCTCACATATCTACCATGTGTATGATCATGTGAGAGATAGATCATCTATAATCGTCACACATTTTAGAACAAGCTACAACACATGGAGAATGATACATCACTTGGCCCAGGCAACTATCCATGTCCTTGGACAACACACAGTCTGTCGGTGAACTCTCTATATGGCGGGGGAATGGGAACCTGGCCACCAACAGGAAAAATGGCATGTTCCTGATACAGGCTCTGCCATGATCTGTATGGCAGATTATAACAAGACCCTACCTCTGAGCGGCGATGTGATCACAAGTTCTAAGGTAACTGAGGCTTTCAAATGCCATTACAAAGGCGAACTTGGAGTCGAAGCATGGTGCCCGGAACTCGATACCCACAAAGCTTTATTTACGTGAATTGTGAATCATAAGATACAACATATCATGGAAATACTTATCTTCGACGGCTGGTTGATGACTGCTCCCAAACCCCTACTATAGAAGCTGCGAGTAAATCCCATTCGGGTGAAATTCTTCACGTGTCGAAGTTGGGCAGTAATCGTGAAGCTGATGAGATCGAGAAATGGCCTTCTTTTAGCTTTCATTCTATACAGACCCAACACACGGCGTGATAGAGAACTCGATATCGTGAAGACCTTCCCGATTCCCTGTTGGGTTAGATGCGTCGCAGTCAGCGAGCTGTGCTCTATTGTCGACTGGTCACTGGTTTGATCTCTTCATCCCCTACCGAGCATCCAGACCGAAAGTTAAGTCGCTCGGTCTCCAAGGAACTACTAGCTTGAATGGGTTTGTACTTGAGTCTAGGCTTCAAGTGAGCGAGCTACGCCACTCCCGGTAATGTTTGCCGGGAGACTCACCAAACATATCCATCAATCCACAACGGGCGCTCACCTCACTCAATTCAGAGTCTCCAGTGAAAGAAGGCCTTCGCTCTGGTCTCTTCGGGCTGTAGAGGCATGTGTAGCCGACGGAAAATTAGTGTGAGCAGCTACAGAAATATTTGGCGGAGAGCTTGATCATGCTTGCCGAGTCGGAAAGGTTACGAATACGAATGATACCGTGAGTCGTGCTAGCTTTCTGCGCAATATTTTCATCCGATCCTTCTCGAGCCTCATCACGATAATCTAGCGTGGAACTCGACGGGTAAGGTACTCAACTCCATAAAACTCATGATATTGCGAAAGACTTGCCTCTAACTCCCGCGCAGAGTCAGATCTGCAGTGCATAGGCACTACAAGTCGGATCGGGGGGTCCAAGTTCGCTTCGTCAGGAATTCAAACACAAAAAACAAGTACTCGGTGGACGTTGGCGCGTGGCGTCACCTCCTTACTCAGATGTTCAGCTCGGAAGCTTTGGCCTCTTCAAAGAGCGGCAGGATAAGTGACAAGAGACCCCAGAGTTGCGATACGGAAGTGGAACGGCAAATGAGACCGCGCCGACGGCAGCTTGGAGAGTTGGCGTCATCTCGGGTAGTGTCTCGAGACGAATTGAAGGTTGAGAGCAAATTTTGGGAGGAAGCGAAAAGTGGACCACGACCGTTCACGAGTCGGATAGCAGCTGGACGTCATTTGGCTGAGCGAGTGCTAGGCGAGAAAGGAGTTCGGATCGTTGAGCGAGAGTCGGAGACGGAAGATAGTCGGCAAGGTCACTATGCAGATTTCGCAGAGGCAGCCAGCATTTTGCGCGGTCTTTTTGATATCTTTCGTTGGACGGGAAAGCAAGACATTCGAGAACTGAACGCTCTCGAGTATGTTCGGTAGCGGCGAAGTGTGAGATTAATGGCTGTAAATTGGGAAACGAGCTCGCTAAGAGGAGCGCTAGTGCTGTGCTGAATTTCGGATATCAATGATTCGTTCTACAGCGTTCCTGCGGGAAACTGAGTATAGATGACCACGAGTTGCTAGGTCTTGGGCTTGAATTTTCATTAGTGTATCTCAACTGTTGAGTATTGACGCAAAAGCCTAGTTCTTTCTGCAGTGAGGTGTCATGGTCGAGGTCAGAATCCCGAGGCAAAGCTGAACGGATAGATTCTCCTTGCCGTCGCCGGACTGTCTGTGGGTTAAGTGATGCGAAAGAACGTACCGAGAACCAAGAAAGGTCCGACAGGCGGTCGTTCAGCAGAATTAAGTCCGAGAGCGAGTATAGGCAGAGGAATTTGAGCTTCGACTAGCTGTGCCTTGAGGTATTCCAAAAGAAGAGGTCGTTGCCCTACTTGCAGTTGAACGGCGTTGGGGGGAAAAAGCGAAGAAGGGACCGTGAGACACTCCTGACTCTAACGGCAACAATTCCCACACGAGCACGTGCAATCGAGGTCCTCGCGGCCGGATCTCGGATCTCGGAGTGCTTTACCCGGAACCTCGACCCCGGATCTGGGAGTGGGGAACCGGTTTTCATTTTCGCGTCGTCCTTCCCTTCCTTCCTCCACCATCGTCTCGGGACGATGATCACCAACTACCTCACATCACGTCTCTTGGGCCGCTCAACGCGACGATACCTCTTTATAGCACACTATCACGCAACAAATAGCGCATGGGCGGGGAAGAAGATCACTCAGAGGTTCAAGCTGGCGGATATCGGAGAGGGGATAACAGAATGCGAGGTCATCAAGTGGAATATTACACCCAACTCGACAGTGGCGGCTTTTGACCCGTTGTGCGAGGTTCAATCCGATAAGGCGAGTGTAGAGATTACGTCGCCGTTCGATGGAGTTGTGAAGGAATTGTTGGTCAAAGAGGGAGAGGTTGCGAAAGTTGGAGAAGGGTTATGCTTGATTGAGGTTGACGAGGAAGCTGCTGGGTTGCAGGAAGAGGAGCAAATACGGTTAGATGCGACACCGACACCAACGCCAGCGCCAGTACCAGAATCACAGCCAGAAAGCCAACCAGAAGAACCGGCACCGGCGACACCGAAAAGAAAGCATCCAATGGATCCGACATATACGCCTACGCCTGAGGCATCCTCCAGTTCCTCTTCTGCACCACGTATACCCGCAGAAAAGATCCTTGCGGCACCCTCAGTCCGTCATTTTGCCCGGTCACAGGGTGTTGACTTGTCGGTCGTTGCACCCGGCTCAGGGAGAGATGGACGCGTCGAGAAGAAGGACATCGAGGCATTCCTCTCTGGTGCTACGTCCAAGTCTACTTCTACCACCACTATGAGCACGAGCGCGAACGTAGAAGAAGACGTTGTCGTCGAGCTCGGTCGAACACGCTATGGAATGTGGAAGGCCATGGAGAAGAGCCTCGAGATTCCCCATTTCGGCTACTCGACCTCGTTAGATCTCACCACTCTCGACTCATTACTCCCAATTCTGAACGAGGGTATCCCTTCGCACTACCTCCCTGTCTCGTCTTCCCCGCCCTCGATGCTGGTCAACCCGGCCAGCGTTCACCCACCTCCGACCCCACCCGACGTTGCAGACGAGGGTAGGTACAAGAAACTGACGTACCTGCCGTTCTTGTTGAAGACTCTCAGTATGGCGATGATGGAATGGCCGCTCTTACGTTCCTCGATTACCCCCTCATCCACATCTTCCTCCGGCAAACCAACGCTAACCATCCGCCCGAATACTGACATCTCTATTGCCCTCTCTACCCCAACGGGTCTTTACACACCTACACTACAACGCGTTAACGCACACAACGTCTATTCCCTCGCCTCGCAGCTTCGGGTTCTTTCCCATCTCGGGAGACAAACACCATGTGGGCTGACACCGAAGGAGATGCCCAAACGTGGTGGAACGATCAGTGTCTCGAACGTAGGCGCCATCGGTGACGGTGAATACGCCAGCCCGGTTCTTGTACCTGGTGGCGGAGTCGCTATCGTCGCTATTGGACGGGCGAAGTGGGTTTGGGACGTTAACCGTCGACCAGAGGGAGAAAGACGTCTGAAGCTCGGAGTCAGTTGGAGTGCAGATCATCGCGTTGTGGAAGGGGCGGAGCTTGCTGCGTTTGTTGAGACTTGGAGAGGGTACGTTGAGAGGCCGGAGAAGTTGATCGCATCGGGGGTTTGAGCGTTTAGAGTTGGACTCGTAGAAGAGAATTGTAGATTATCATATACTTACGATGCAAAGGAAAGGAATTTTTCAACAATTTTCCACTTTGCGGAATGAGAGAGTTCGCGGGTGTATCAAAATTACTCGTGTCTTGGAGCGGTCGCCCCGCTCATGCTTCTTCTCCACCATCACTTTTTCTTGGCCCTTTTACTATCCAGAATGGGAGACTTGGTGTGTGTAAAAGAAGTCGTGTCGCCGAGCGTTTGTCCGCTCTTGCTTTTTCTCCCCCATCAGTTGCCCTTGAACCTTGATCGACTGACGAAGATCTTCTGTCTCTTACTATAATAGTCACTCCAACGTCTCTTATCACTAGGCGTTCTTATTCTCAAGTATTTTTGGAGCCGATGGAAACGAATCACGGCCACCTTTTCGACCGTGTTTAACAGAATGGACATGAAATGTTGTCTTCTTGAACATGGAAAGGTATGGAAATCAATCATACCACGCTAGGTCTCCCCGTGCTTACGACCTCGAGGATTCCGGGTCGGCGAAGAGACCTTCAAGGCCAGAGTACAGATCTCTTCGTGTGAGCGTTTTTCGCAAGACGACTGCACCCTGACCGGCTGTTTGTGCTCTCGTCATTTGCTTCTCTTCCTGGTCGATGATCTAGTGTATCGCAGTCCCGCAGTTGTCAGCTTGACCGAAGCACATCTCTTCAGCTTCATGGTCTTGCTGGCAGATAGTCTTGTCATAATTGGTTGCGACGAAAAGTGTTCAGACTCCCGTGGGCTCCCATTCATTTTTCTTCCATGTTTACCGACCGGAAGGAATGAGGTGGTTTGATACTGGGAATAAAGGATCCTTCTACCGTACTACGACCGTGGTTCAACAGATACCTCACATACCGGTACCTTCTTCATTTTCCGTGTGTTTACGGGAAACGGTGGTTACAAGGAGAGACTTTTGGATTGGCTGGAAGACTGACAAGAGCTTGGCCGAACGGCATAGGTTTCGTTGATGGATATGAGTCAGTGGAGGTCTCGGGTTGTCGGGTGGTTTTGTCTGATTTGATGCTCGATGTGTCGAAGAGATAAACGTAGAATTCGCTTGGCTCAGTGAAGTTTGGTCGGTCCTCCATGGCTATAGACTCGAGAGAATGGCTCGGTCCGTCTGGAACAAACGACGGTCCAGACTACACGTTTACCGTAGCTACTATTCCTTGTAAGGCACACTCCATCAGCACGAAACATGACCAGCTTGTAGTCAACGAACTAGCCCGATATGTATTCACTTATAAGTCCCCTCCCCCGCGCTAATCCTTTGATGGCTGAAGAAATCACGACCGTGGCGGCAGTGCGAGGACCTCCTGGCAGCATACGCAGACATCTGGCATGGAAATTCTCTTTCGTGCATGGAAGTGGATAACGACAACATCTCAGTCGCAGTTCCTGGTGTTTTTTTAGTTATTTAAAACCTGTGGCTGTCCTTCAGAATCACAAAACATACCAATCGTCGTTTGTTGATGCATTAAGCCGCGATCTTCGAGGACCAGTGATCGAGGGTATGCACTGTTCTATCAGTCACCAACGTTCGAATCACTTTCTCCGAACCAGATTTTTGACCATCGTCGTCAGACTCTCGTGAAACCTCGGGGAAAACAATAGAGAAAAAACTGGGAAAAAGCTGCGGGCCCCGCATAAAAAGAGGGCTTGGTCTGTGTGGCGGATTCAAGTCATGACATCTGTCACTCAATATGCCGAGCGTGAGTCACTCTCCACCCACTTGGCAAGCTTCCGGTAGGTCTAGGCTCAAGCATCCATTTCACGATTGATATTTTCAAGAACAAAGACAACTCAACTCGCGCGTAGCATCTATCCGTTACTCTGGTGAGAATGATTCGATAGGAACGATACCTCACCCAGCCAATGAGGATGGAACATCGATATAATCAGCGACCTCCGACGGAGCATATATAGGTCTGTCCCCAGCGTTTCGAAGTAGGACATTCCTTCAGCAGTCATGGACGATCACTCACCGACCTTTTCTGGACCTATTGTCACAACTCTGTGCTGGGAATGGGGGACACAATACTGCACCTCCGAAATAGCTGGTGCCGTAGTCAAACTATGTGTAGGGAATCATTGTTGCGAATATTTCGACGTACTGACCCGCTTGGACGCGAGATAGGCCTATTTCCTAGCCTACGGTGAGTTCCTCTATTGATACCGGTAATCATCGGACAACTGACTTAGCTTTGCGCGTCAACCAGGTATCCATCTTGTTCTCTTTACAGTGTGCATTTTCGTTCTCGCAAGGCGTCGACATGAACGAACTCATGTCCATCGCCTCCTTGTCACAGCCCTCTTTGTGTTAGCCACCTGTGGTATCGTACTTGAGGCATGCAATGCTACCCTCACTATATATATCAACCACGTATTTGGGGTCATCCCTTGTGATAAACCTGAATCTTCGGATTCCAAGGGCGACACAACAATGGGGTCGAGACAACGCCCTACTTTCCGCGACATAGAGTCTGCGACAGTATCACCTAGCCACCATATCAGGTGAGTTTCTTTGAAAACATCTTCAGCTTGGTATTTTACTAAATTTTCCACCATAGTAACCTGAACTGTGCCATGCAGGCAATGATAGTCACTTCTAAGTACGTCGAGATATGTAAAACTTCCATCTCTTCATCATTGACATCACGTTCCGACAGCTTGGTCACTGACACGATCCTTGTGTGTGATTTCCCTGAATTCATAGCACTGGACTCTAACCCAGGTTTCTTCAAGATTTGGAGGTGTTATATCATCTGGGGTAGTCGACGCCGCATTGTGTCGTTGCCAGCTCTTCTCTGCCTCGTCAACAATGGTAGGGATTACAATGAGCAATTTCATGCCATCACTCTCTCTAACCAAAGTACAGTCATAGGCTACCTTACCCTCTTTAAATTTGATGAATCCTCGGACGTATCATTCTTCATCATCAAAGCCTCCGATACGAGGATTGACATTCATTCACTCCTCTTACTCTGCTTCTCATGCGGGACCCTTTTCAGCAACCTCCTGCTGACTGTACTTATAGGTAAGTCCTCGGAGGATAAGCCACAGAATTACCTATCGGTGACCTTTCTACCAACCAGCGGGACGGGTGCTGTACTTGAGTCGGCAAATATCATCATTTAACGAGCGACCTATTTCAAAGATGTACGGAACAATAATTCATGCATCGTGAGATCCATCACATATCATTGAACTTATGAACACCACTGATACAAACCCCTTGCTACTAGTGTTGAGTCAGGGATCCTGTATCCCATGACGTTGTTCGCATATACCTTCCTTCTACTTGTCACCTGGCGTGGCTATTTCTTTTGGGTGATAGATCACAGTATCAAACAGGCCACAGTAGTGCTCCATTCCTGCCTAATTCCCATCATGGTAAGCAGACTCATCGCTCTCCCTGATGGCATTCCTAACCAAAATGCACTCAGGGAATTGCGTCTACTTTGATTATTGTTCGTACGGCGCTGGGTATTGCCATCAATGACGAGAAAACATTTCGGGCAACCGTGTTGGGAGAGGGTAGTGGCGGGAATGGAGAAAGTCGAGGGATAATTGGGAGTGTTCTCGAAATCCGACGCCCCGATGAGTCGGCCGTAGCCCGTGACGAAGAACAAGTAGAGGGTTCCGAACCCGAAAGGAAGCCGAAAGAAGTTACAGAATAAAGTTGCTCGACCTTGAAAATGAATGTCAACCTGACACGAGTCGAACCAATCATATTTTTAGTCTTCTGGTATCTATCCAGCCGTTTTTTCCAGAGTGTCCAGTGCATAAACTTGTGGACGAAGGACAAGTGGAAAAACAACCAATGCTTGTCACGGAAGAGATCTGCCAGTGTTTAATGTTTAATCTCAGTGAAAATGAACACGCATTGTCAGCTATTGTTGCATATTCCCAGGCATTAAGCACGGGCATCCTGCGGAATTGTCCCACAATAGCTGACAAAGTGAAAAACCAGAAACTTTTATCACTTTCTCCGCTATTGTCAGACATTATAGGGACCAAAATGAGCAGATAACCGCGACAGGGCTCTCCTCACGTATTGCTAGATATTATTTGATGTCACATTCCGTGCTATTGCCAGAGATTAAACACAAGTCAATATTGATTATCATACAGTATTTACAACAGTCATACAAGGATCTACATAAATGGTATGTGTACAACAGAAAAGGATCCCCAATACAGTAATGAGAAGTAAATTCTGCAGCTTTCCAGACTATTGTACTTACAAACATCAGTCGTGATTGAGGTGAAACCTGCCTGGGAAGTAGTGAGTTCACCTTGATGCAAAATAAGAGAAAGAGAATGTACCTGAGCTGTGCGGCTCCACGACTTGACTTGATTGGGGCTCGACGTGATTTCTGCCAGGTGTTACCAGAGATGAGATCAGTTTACAATATATGGGGAGGCTAGGAAAGGGAGAGGACTTACTGAAAGGGGATGGTACAGCATGTGACGTGGTCGTGGTTGAGAAGAGAGTGAGCTGGCAGTGGCTGTGTCCAAATTGGACAATTTTAGACTTGCGCTGTCACAATTCCTCCTATCCTCCCCTAACAAGTGCCCAAACCCACAATCGAGCGCTAAACCATCAACCCGACTCACCTCACTTCCCCAAACATCTGACTCAACTCCATGACTCTAATGGGCTGACTCATACTCATCCACCACGACTGAGTGGGCCTATTACTGTCTACGACTCACCATCATGACTCAGCGGCCCAACTCACAATTCCAGAACCATCCATCCCTGACTCCTCCCTGCCAACTCATATGGACACTTGATGACTCATTCTGACCTGTAGTCTAGTATAAAAGACCTACCTTGTACAGTACGTTTCCTTAGCTTAACCACTTGGTCAATCCACAGTGAACACAGCAGAACAGACTTGATTGAGTGACTTGAGGGGCAACTGCGGTCGTCTTCCTGACACTTGGTTAAGCTCTTTTACCCTCACCTCACTCTCAAACCGACCAATAAACACCGAACCCCTGAAATGGCGACCATACTGGCGTCCCAGAACCTCCAGATCGAGTTCATATACGAACCAGAACCCCCCAGACCCCGAGAATACTTCTACCCAACCCGATTCACCAGACCAGACGAAACGACAAATCTCAGACTCGAATCCTTTGTCTCAAAGACCGTCCTAGAAGGCCCCCAGTACCTACACAACAAGTGGTTGTGACTACACCACGCCATCTGGTGGAACAAAGCACCAATGTACGATACACATCATAGCAAATATGTCCTCATCCAGATCGTCCACAACCTACAGGAAGACTTCACCAAAATCCACATTTCAAAGAAAGTACCCATCACCCAGTTTCATGTAACAGACCAAAACCTCGTTTACGGCCGAGTAGTTGCTGAAGATGATTTCCCCCAAAGAACCAATCACCTCGAGAACTACAACACCCACATCTACATTGCCTACTAAACGTTGCCCACCATTGAGAACCTCCCACCTCCCGACTCAAAAAACCCTTCTCAAGTAGGAACCCCAGCAGGAAGGGCGTCGACACCAGTCACCTTACCTGAACAAATCAAACTCATCAACGGACACTATTACCTGTGGCAAGGAGGATCCAAA
This sequence comes from Marasmius sp. AFHP31, assembly GCA_024721195.1. Taxonomy (NCBI): domain Eukaryota; kingdom Fungi; phylum Basidiomycota; class Agaricomycetes; order Agaricales; family Marasmiaceae; genus Marasmius; species Marasmius sp. AFHP31. The sequence goes on from JANHQD010000933.1 coordinate 19,332, forward strand.
AGAGGGTCTGGCATGAAAGTATATTGGATATATAGCGGCAAAACAGACGAACATCGGTGGGCATACCTCGCTGTAGCGCCTGCTAATAAAAGCAGCCTCTGAACCATAATTTTAAGTGATTTTGCGCTTAATAAGTGTGAATTAGCACACTAGGGACACAAGTACTAGCGTAAGTCCCGAACGGCTAGTAATAGGCTCAGACAGGTGTATAAGGTGCTTCGGAAGTACGAACACCTACTTCTCTGAAAACTGTAGGGGAATAGCATGCTGAAGAGTAACTTCGGAAGCTTGCACTCGGTCTGTAGTCATCATTCAAGGGAACAGTTTCCTGGTTCGGAGACATCCAGATGAGAGATTCAGTGGAAATACGCACTTCGGAAGCAGAGAATGGTAGGAGGACTAGCTAAGAGGAGCACTGAAAGGAACTCAGCTCGGAACGACAATTGAAGAAGAGGGTTGGTAATAAATTCAGAAGTACAAGTACTCTAAGTTATTAACAACTTCTCTAATCTAAGATGATGGACTAAGGCAGCTTCTTGATAAAGGAACGAATGTTTACGACGGGATTGTATGAGCTGTACGAAGAGGGTCAGTATAATACCAGAATGGAGCTTCGGAAGGAGATACCTAAAGGAACGATCTACTCCCACATGTTATTAATGGCCACTTCGTCCCATCCGAAGTAGTTGTCCAGCTCGGAGTCTTCACGTTGGTAGTCCCAGACGGATGGAGACTCAGCCCGGTTCAGCTCGTCGAGATAGAACTCTTCGTGGAGAATGGGATTGTAGTGGTAGAAAGGACGAGTAACCCAGCGACCCATAAGAGGGTGGTACTCGAAGAAGAAGAGGCGTTGGGGTTCTAACTTTGAGGGAGGAGGATCCTCCATGCAACCAATGACCGAGTCGATCCAAGCATTGACAGCGCCAGGAAGGAACGCAGTGTGGGAATGTAAGAACCCGACTCGCGCAATGGCCTCGGCGACCATGTCAATGATAGCCTGAGCCTCGTAGGGAGGGTTGTCGGAGAGAAGATCATGATAGAAGTAGATGGGGGCTTGCCGAATATCGAAACACGCAACGAAACCCCAGTAAAGGGATATATGTCGACTAAGGAAGGAATGCTGAAGGAGTAGGCCCAGCAAGGCTTCTCTCTCGTGATCAAGAGGAATGCGAGTGATGAGTCGACGTTCGGGTATTGAGCGGGAATAATCCTCGTAGTAGGGCCAATGCTTAAACA
>JANHQD010000937.1:0-26256 GCA_024721195.1 Marasmius sp. AFHP31
CCGACAATGGAAAAAACTTACGCTCCTAAAGGTAAGCATCATCGTCTTCACTGGTCAAAAAAAGTGACACTAACTTGGGTTTCTATTAGCTGGTGGGCATTAATGACGATATGGAAGGATCTGATTCACGTTATTTCACGTTTACTTTAACTTATCATATGTCTGTACACTTCCGTACCCAATCCATATATTTCGCTGGATGGAGAGTGACAAACCTAACGGAAGTATCAATCTTCGAAGACTAGCTCGACCCCTTCCTTCGCGGCCCACTCCACGGCGTGTTGACGTTTCCCTTCCGCATATGCGAGTAACGAATCCAAGATATCGCGCTGGCCTTTTCACACATCAGCGGACGACTAGCGTTGATAATGCGGACTGATTACCTTCGATATAATCATGAAACATCTTGACCACTTCAGGGCGAACCGTGCTTGGGTCGAAGTCGCGTTTACCGAGCGGCGGGAGACGTGAGATCAGTTGCTCAACCATATCGGTCAACATTCCAGCAGCATCAAGATGATCCTCATATGATGCCTCCTCCAATTTGGGCACCATAAACGAAAGAATCTCGTTCCAGAGCCCATCTGCACCCCGAGCTTTTCGACCAACCTCCCATCGTTGGGCATCGGACCCTCCGCCACCTACTTTCAACAGGATTGTATCATCAGGGTTCTCCGAGATGGAGAATCCATAGCCAAGAATCAGCTCCGAGTTCGGTTTAGCACCGTAGTTGTTATGGATTTCATCGGACGGGGAGGCAGAATAGTGGATCACAAGGGAGATGGTTGGAGTAGTGATGCGAGGATCGTCATCTTTCGGATATGTGACAACCCAAGAGACAGGTTTCCCTCGAGCGTGGTTTAGAGAGTCGATGCCAGGGAGAAGGACGGGTTCAGTGGTGGGCGACGCGGTCAGCGTAGGGTTTTTAGATAACAGACTGGAAGGAAATGCTCGAGACGAGATGTGGGTAGCAGCTGTGAGATACGTTTCCCTACGTTGATGAGCTTTGTGATTGATGTATGACAACAGGTAGATACCTACCAAGTGAAGGCATCACCCCAGACTGAATTTACTGCAGAGATGACTCGAGCACACTGCGTCCATTCATCGCGACATTCTCTCTCTCGATCCGAGATAGCCCCGTGAAGGTTAGTGCCTCGGAACAGCTCACGTTCTTCAAGGGTAAAATGTAGTCCTGTTCGCATTTTTTCCCTAGGTGGAAGCATGCGAATATAGGGACCGTGCTGGAGATACCTTGGATAATCCAGACCGCAGAATATCAGTCAAATTGATACCGGTTAAAAATGTGTTAATGGGTCCTCTCACCTGGACTCAGCTCCACATACGAGATGCATGCACATGTAACTGGATATGCATTGGCGTTCGTTCCATTCATCAAGGATATGCTTGTCGCCGGGCTCCAGTAGATTGAGAAGAGCAGATTTTGCCGAATTCTTGGTGATAGCAAGTGCTAGAGGGCAAGCCACGATCGTCGTATCTGGTGCAATCGCTTCCTTTGCGATAACCGAAAATCCAGATGGCTCTGATCATCTTGTTCATGAGCTTCGCGGATAGGATAGATGCAGAAAACGGACCTGGACAAAAGCTTACCTTCTCTTCAAGAAACCCATCGCTTTCGCGCAGCCAGAGCGTTAGAGAAAGAGCAGTTTCTGAGGACATGACCGAGCAAGCTTGTAATCATCAATTTCCGGCACGAGTTTCCGGGTCGAGCTTTGTTTGTCATGGTTTGTAGTTGTCGCCATCTGTAGTCTCCGTTTCGGAGGATTACCGATTTATGTACCCATCGTATACCCATCGTACTCTTCGTTTTTGATGACGAGAGCTCATTCATCATCTATTCTTTCACGTAACATTCCAGTATGGACCAATTTAGGCCTGTAACCGGCCTAACTGTGACGAGCCAGTATGTATATACATGCTTGTCGTCAGGTTGGGGCATGCCAGTACCAATCCTCGGTGCTCAAATCGAAGATTTTTGTCAACTTTTCGCGTCTTGTTGATTTCTCATCATCAATAAGGATAGGTCTGGAAGGGCTTTAAAAAGTGTAGGATGCAGAGGGCACTACCAGGTACGTACTACCGTGCCACGCTACCTGTCCTCAGTGTTTCTCAGTGTTCACCGTGACCATTGCCATTGCCCGGCATGCAGGTCAATGCTCCCTCTCTATAACAATGTCTTCAATGCTCAGATTGACACGACTCCTTGCGTGAACTATTACCGTCAGAACCCACAGCTATCTAACTGGCTCAAGATTTACATTATCGCTTGGAAAAACATGTCCCTCCTCGAATGTCCTGCACCCTCCTCTAAGACAGTGACTAGCGCGGTCATAGTACCATGACCCGTATAAACCATGCCGTCTCGCGGAAAGGAAACAATGCGATCTTTGCCAACGTAGGAAGAAACCTGGTTTTCTTATGAACCTGATACACCATACCCCAGCCGGTGTCGGAAAACGCATAAACGAAGAGAAACGTACGGACATACGTTGGAGAAGATACGGGTTGGGCGAGTGGGAATTTTGCGTTGGATCGACGTTTATAGCATTGTCGAGGGTAAAAGAGTTACGCGGGTGGATGATCACGGACAGTGTCGACTTCACTCGGGTCAAGATTACTATCCCGAACGAGCGTCAAGCTGACTTTAACAGATGATATCCCCCTGTGTAGTAGAGCACACAAATAGCTACTCGCAATTCGAAGCAAGGAAAACTAGGCCGCGACGTGGTGCGTGTTTCAAAACATAGGATACAGGGGAGGGGTGCTGGCCTAACGGGCCGAAGGTAACGACGGCCCACAGGTCCCTAGTGCCACTCCCGCACTCCCACACTTTCGACTTCACCGTTCAACTGGCACTAGTTAAGTACGCTATTTCTGTCGCACTCCTTGGCGTATCTCCGGAGAATACTCGAACAAACTCAATCGCTCTGGTCTTCACCAACGTCAACCTGATGCCCTATATCCATGGGTCGGACGCCCATCTGACTAAATACGATAGCACTATTAGGCCGAATGTATCAGATCCAGACCCCGCAGGCACTCCCTAGTTCTCAAAGCTAACCATGTGCAGCGAAGTCCCGTTGATTTAAAAGCTGTATTCTCAACAAGAGTTCGTTCTTTGTCCTTTAACCATGACCTCTCAAGAACAAAATTCGGCACACGTCGACGAGAGCAGCATCGAGAAGCACTCCGTGAGTGCTCAAGAAGGGAAGGAACTCAAGGATGCCCAAGTTGTGGAAGTGACAAACGCCGACTATGCACTTGCGCTCGCTTCAGGACCAAAGCTGAGCGCGACCAGCCCTGCCTCGATCCAACTCTTTCTCGTCTTGCTCGTTGCGTTTATGGGGAGTATGTCCAATGGTTTCGACGGACAAGTGAGTTTATCGCGACTATTTTTCTCATGCACCTTTTCTCATGATTTGTTCCCGTCGCGCATCCCCTGTCCAGGTGATGGGTGCCGTGAATGGGATGAGGTATTCTAGCTTACACACTCTACCGCAATCTCGTCCGCTGACTGGGATCACAGTCAATACCTTAATTATTTTGGAATTCCGTCCGATGAGGGGGGTGGAGTTGGTACGCCAACTGCATTAATCTTTGGAATCGTGAGCACCACCGCTGGAGATATAGCCAGTCGCCTGATATTCAATTTTTTCTTTGATTCCAGTATAACATCGGTGAGACACGCCCATGTCCTAAACGTCCAACACATGAACCTCACCTCTATGCCATAAGGGAGTATCGTTGGTGTCCTGTTCGCCGGCCCTCTGACTGATGGCCGTTTCGGTCGTCGCGGTGGAATGGTATCCAAAATTCTTCCAAAACATGTATACCGCCCTTTCTGACTCTGTTTCTGCACAGTTCACTGGGGCCAGTATCATCATCATAGGGACGAGACTTCGTCATGTATCTTTATGCTGTTATGCTGACCTTCAGTGTAGGAGCAATAGCAATCACGCTAGCACAAACACGCTCGTATCTTCTGGGTGGTCGGTTTGTTCTCGGCTTCGGAGTTTCTATCGCTGCGACGGCCTGCCCATCTTACGTTGTGGAACTCTCTCCACCACAAGTAAGCGATACCTTGACCGACTTGTCGCAATAACTAACACTAGAGACACAGTGGAGGGGACGTCTCACTGGTCTGTAAGTAACCTTGTTTGCTAATGGGAACACTGGCTCATGTCAATTGCAGCTACAACAGTAAGTAGGCTTCCTGCTCTTGCGCCAGTGGTCGGACCCACATATCGCCTACAGCCTTCTATTATGCTGGATCGATCCTCTGCAGTAAGCTCAAGTTATACTTTCATTGGACATACACTCGACTTGTCCCGCAGCTGGTATCGCTATCGGAACCGGTAAATTGCAGTCCACGACATCATGGCGTGCTCCCCTAGCCATTCAACTGGTTCCTGCGGGAATTTTGGTCATCTTTGTGTGGTTCCTACCGGAGGTAATTCTGTACCTCCTTCGAGAAGACCAGAGTTACTGACAAGGACCATTGCCTTTCTATAGTCGCCCAGGTGGCTGATGTCTGTCAACAGAAAAGATGAAGCCCGTCGAATTCTAGCCAAGTATCATGGCAACGGCGACGAGAACTCGCCTTTGGTACAACTCCAATGGAAAGAATTCGAGGAGTCCATCAGAACCGACGCGTCGGACAAACGATGGTAGGTTCTATTCGAGACTTAGCCAATATGATCGCTTGACCCTCGTTAGGTGGGACTACTCTGAGCTCTTCAATACCCACAACGCTCGCTATCGAACATACATGATGTTGATGATGGGTTTCTTTGGACAGTGGTCTGGAAATGGCTTAGGGTGAGTAATCTATGCAACTCCTTTGGAACGCCTGACGATTCATACCGGTTACACCGTCATCTTCAGATATTTCCTTACCGTACTTTTCGGAAATGCCGGAGTGACATCCCAAGATCGTCGACTGGTGCTCAATTTTGTGAATACCATCATATCGGCTTTTGGAGCGTCAATTGGGACTAGTCTGGCGGACACTGGTACGTCTTTATTTTGCGCCGGTCGGTGACTGCTCTGAATACATATTCCTGTTGCTACTAGTCGGACGACGTAAGATGTGGTTCTGGGGAACGTTGGCCAGTGCCTCCACCCTTGTCATCGTAACTGGTAAGGAACTTTGCACTTTGATTCAGGGGCGCCAAAAGAAGACTGATACATCGCACGAAAGGATGCACGGCAAAATTTGGATTGGAAGGTAGCCGCAATCCTGCGGGTGCGAATGCAGCAATCGCTTTCATATGTACGCAGCTTATCGGCTCCTCTTCAAATCCGAAGCGTGCTTATAGAAAGGATACAGTTTTGTTCGGTTTCGTCTACAGTCTTGCGTACACTCCACTGCAAGCTCTGTATCCCACCGAATGTCTTGCCTATAACGCTCGGTATGTGCTCCTCTTTTTCCCGTTCGACTTTCTATTAATGCTCCCGCCAGTGCAAAGGGAATGGCCATGTACGGAATATCTATCCTCAAAAACTTCTGCTAATCAAGACACGTCCCAGGTATTCTCTCGCCGTGAGCTGCGCAGGTCTTGTCGGACAATACGCAGGCCCCATCGCTTTACAGAATATTTCGTGGAAAGTAAGCTGCGCCTTACATCCTTCGTGTGGGTATTCAATCTCACTTCTTCTGCTAGTACTACATCGTATACGTCTGCTGGGATCTATTCGAGTGTGTTATGATCTGGTTCTTCGCGGTCGAAACCAAGGGACGCACGCTGTGAGTCTGTAGAGCTATACCTGACGTTCGAGTCTTGACCCTCTCCGCAGAGAAGAGCTTGACGAAATCTTCGAGGTCAGAACTCTTATGGTGTTCTTCCAACTTGAAACTGACAGTTTCTTTCAGAGCCCAAACCCTGTCAAAGCATCTCTCGCAAAGCACACGGTGGCAATTGTCAAGAAAGCAGATCATGTAGAAATGGTACAAGTGGAAGATGGTGCTACATCTGCTTGATGTCCGGAGTTGCCATTTCTCCGACCCCCTGAGAGTCCAGCTCGACGATCTTTGTCGTACTGGTCTATACCCTAGCTCCGAGACATGTACATACGCCTTAAGCCCTCTGAAGTGGAATTTATCAGTATCTGTACAATTCAAGGCATGTACTATAGTACTCAGAGGTCCGCTGACCACGATACGTCATTCGATATCGGCGAGGCTGTGTGGCTGTGTTACATGCAATCTCTGGACTTCGCGTGCCGTAACTCCCGCTAGTCAACCCACCCCTCGAAGCTCATGTTCTGCTAAGATTCTCCGGCTATGGGTGAGTCCACAACTAATGTCTACGGCGCACCCATACAATTTTTTGGCAGACTCCACTGTGTCGAAGCAGCTGGTCGATAAAATCTACGAGAAACGAAAAGCAGCCGCGCTCGAACTTGAGAAGTGAGTGTCTTGTTGGTCCAGAATCCGCAGACTATCCAACCTTTTTTGCTTAGACAAATACGAGAATGCCACCAGCAAGGAGATGACAAACGCATTGGACAAATCATCGACCAGTTGATTGAAATGCTCAGCAACCCCTCCAACCCCCTACACGTGCGGAATGGTGGTTTGATTGGATTGGCAGGAACGGCGATAGCTCTGGGGGTTGAGGTGGCTCCATACATGGAGAAGTTTATCCATCCTCTGTTAGATTGTTTCGTGGATCCAGAGAACAGGATACGCTATTTCTCCGCGGAGTGTCTGTACAACATAGCAAAGGTCTCGAAGGGCGAAATTTTGGTCTATTTCAATGAGATATTTGACGCTCTGAGCAAGGTGCGTGTTTCTCCCTAGCTTTCATACGCCCACACTGATACAGAGCGTAGTTAGCTGCCGATTCCGAGCTCTCGGTCAAGAATGGAGCAGAACTACTGGACAGGTTGTTGAAGGACATTGTGGCAGAATCAGCATCGGTGTATATTCCCATCTATCCCGAAACTGAGAAACTTCGTGACGACATCCACGGTGTCTTAGTTCCCCATCCTGTCCCGGGCGACGATGTCCACTCGTCGCCGAAGAAGGCGTTTTCCCTGGCACATTTCATCCCCCTTCTTCGTGAAAGGATATATGTAGTCAGTCCGTTTACGCGGAGCTATCTAGTGTCTTGGATCACCGTCTTGGATTCAGTACCCGAGCTGGAACTCATATCCTACCTCCCGGAGTTCTTGGATGGGCTTTTGTGGGTACCGTTGGTCTCAAGTTTGTTATCATCGCTGATGCGGGTTTCAGGAAATATCTATCGGATCCCACAGATGACGTGAAAGTGGCAACCGAAATTCTACTTGCAGACTTTTTGCGGGAGATACGTGAAATCTGTTCCCTCAAAGCGCGAATCGATGACGTTAAACCGAACAAGCGTAACGAGGATGGAGAGTCTGTATCCCGACCAGACACCGAAATACCCCATGACCAATCTGAGGCGGTCTTCCTGAATGAGAAGGATACGCAACCATCATACGACAGCGAGCCCAAGGACGACCATACCTCCGAAGCTGACATTCGAGATCCCGGTGGTATGTGAGTGTCACTGTCTACGAAGGATATTTACATAGTTCTGTTTAGCTTGGGTCCCTGGGCAAGGTGTTAGGATAGACTATGCCGCCATCATCGAAATATTGATACAGCAACTAGACGGAGAACGTAAGTTTAGCGAAGTGAAGTATTCAACCGAACTGAACCGAACTAACGAACGTTTAGATGCTGAGATCCAGCAGTCAACCGCTCTTCGTTGGCTTGCGGAATTCCTTACCTTCGCATCTGAGGTTCTAGTCCCCTTCACTCCACGACTCATCCCGGCTATTTTACCAAACCTCGCCCACCACGATCCCTCGATACAAGCAGCAGCTATTCGGACGAACAAGTCCCTTCTTGGAGTAATACAGAACTTGCCTTCCCCTGTAGATAAGGCAAAAGCGCAGGAGAAGACGTCCTCGTCTCGCGCTCAAGCCTCTCCCACCCCTACCGGAACTTCATCGCGCCAAGCAACGGGGAAGGAGACGAAGGAGGCACCTTCGCCAGAATCACCCGCAGAGGCTCCTTCCCTTAGTCCCACAATGATACGGCCTCGAGGCAGCGGTACAGATATAAGTGCACCCTCGAGATCTGAAGTCCCCGCGACTGACGGCAGTCGGTCCCATTCCCCCATATCCTTCCTTAGTCATTCCGCACATTCACATGCACTACAATCGTCAAACATCGAGGACCCTGATCCCATCGAGTATCAAGCAACCGTGAATGAACTTACTGTTCAGTTCCTCAGCGAATTTGAGGAAACTAGGGTTGCGGCCCTTAAGTGGTTGATTATGCTACACCAGAAGGCACCCAAGAAGGTTGGTGAACAGATCTGATATAGCAATAGCTCGTTCATCCGTCCTGTAGATTCTGGCCATAGACGACGGTACATTCCCTGCTCTCCTCAAAACTCTATCTGATAGTTCGGAGGAGGTATTCCTTACGCTCAACTCCTGGTGAATGACTGATTCGAATTTGTTTCAGGTCATCAAACATGATCTACAATTGCTTGCACAAATATCCTCCAGCTCGGAAGAAACTTATTTCAAGGCTTTCATGATGAACCTTCTCGAGCTATTCGGCACGGACAGGCGTTTGCTTGAGACCAGAGGAAGTCTGATCATTCGACAGCTTTGTCTAAACCTCAACACCGAAAGAATATATCGCACCTTCGCTGAAATTCTAGAGAAAGAAGAGGTGTGTTCCGTTCCATCGTTGAATCCCAAGTCTGATGTGGTCTTTAGGACCTTGAGTTCGCCAGCGTGATTGTGCAGAAATTGAACATGATTCTCATCACATCTCCGGAGCTTGCGGATTTCAGGAAACGATTGAAGAGCTTGGAAACACGGGTGAGTGGGTCGATAACATCACATGTGAATGGACGTACTCAGCCAATCGTACAGCAAGACGGACAGGCATTGTTCACCACGCTCTATCGGTCATGGTGTCACAACGCCGTAGCGGTCTTCTCGCTGTGTCTTTTGGCACAGGCTTACGAACACGCCTCGAATCTCCTCTACATATTGTACTTCAACTTGCCCTCGTGATTCCCCCCGCTTTACTAAATCTTTCCTTGCCCAGTGCGGATCTCGAGATCACCGTGCAAATGCTCGTACAGATTGACAAATTGGTTCAGCTCATCGAGTCACCTGTTTTTACCTGTGAGAGGTTGTGTCACCTTTCCTTGGCTAGTCGTTTGACCAATGCTCGTCCTAGATATTCGCCTACAATTGCTGGAGCCGGAGCGCTACCCGTATCTATTCAAATGCCTGTATGGCCTGCTCATGTTGCTTCCACAAAGCTCAGCCTTTATCTCGCTCCGTAATCGGTTGAATGCCGTGAACTCTGCAGGGTTTCTGCACATCGCACCGAAGCCGTGGGTGACTTTATTATATCGAGAGTGAAGTCTCAATCGACCTCTTTCTCCCTCTCAGTGCTGTGGGAGCGCTCTCCTCTCGGTCCAAGCTTGTCAGAGACGATATCAAATGGCAGGAACTCCTTCAACACTTCCGATCCGTTCAATCTAGACACGAGAAGGCCCGTCGACAGGCCCTGGGGACGGATACGTCTTCGTTTGCGGGCTTTTACGAGTTTGACCGACAAAGTGATCAAGGAGACAAAGCAGGTCGAGCTACACCAGCACGTCCGGGGTTGCGGAGAAAGGTCACCAATGAGGTTTCGGTCACGTCGACCAATGTGAGCTCTGGTTCTGCTCAACTCCCAAGTGCACCATTCTCCCCTCGAGCTGGAGCTCTTTCCCCCTTGAACCCAAGGGCGAGATCAGGAAATAATGCGGGAATTGGACCTTCTACTGCAGTGAATCCCGCCGCCGCTCTCACTCAACAGGTCCAAAAACAGAAACGGACGATCAGCCTTACGAGGAAGGAATGATGTTTATGATCTGTGGATACGACAATGGACCATGGACCTTCTGTACTGTAGTCACTCACGGATAATCTGTTATGGTATCCAATATCAATACTCAGGTAATACTTGGACAGTGCATTCGAGGTCTACATTTGACTAGATACGTCGGGCAAAAGGATATTGCTTCTAATTAGTTGAATGTCACTGTCACTCAAGTTTAGAAATTTCTTGAGATACTCCTCAACGCCGCCGTATTTATCTTGCAGTAGACCGAGGAAGGCAGTCATGGTTTCAAATCTGGTGGAAAGTGAGAAGACGGTTGTTTCCCCAGCTAAAGGGTTCTCACCTGCACGTGAACATGTTGAGAGCAGCTTCGTTGTTAGAGGCAAATAGCGGCTCTTTCGCAAGGCGTTCTAGGATCTTCGCTCTTGCTGGTTCGCGACCTACTCGGGTCAGGGCGTAGTCTTCAGCTATGCTCCGATCGTCGACTCCGGCAAGCTATTTCCGGGATGTCAATGCATTGAAAGGAGAGGTATGCACCAGATGTGAGAAGATAAAGACCTTGAGTATGATAGCTGCAATCACCCCAGTTCGATCTTTTCCGGCTGTGCAATGGAACATGAACCCCTCGTTCGGTCTATCGCGCACATGTCGTAGTATGGATCCGAATGCCGCCCCTCCGTGGTCAAGTATTTGTGAATATAGCTCCATGAATGCTTCTGTCTTTCCACTTGCATACAGTTGGTACCGCCTTATGTTATAATTATCAACGGAGTCCAAACCTGAAGAGTAAAGCGTTCACGTACTTACTTGGCCATCATCTCAGGGCTGTAATCCTCCTTGCTGAATACAGGTGTTCGAATAACCTTTACCCCATCGATGGACGGTGAAGAGCTGTTGTATTTTTCGATCTCCGTGTCTGATCTCAAATCGAAGACCGTCGTGATGCCCAGGTCTTTCATTTGCTGCTTTCCTGCGTAGAAGTTAAAGCTGCTTCATAGAGTGAAGAGTAGCTGTACCTCTGTCGGTTACTCCCGCAAGCTCTGCGCTACGAAAAGCCAAACGGGGTCTAGTTATCTTGTTTGTGAAAGAAGTCGTATAACCGCCGAGGTCGCGAACGTTGATAACGCCTTCAATATTGACGAAAGGTGGTCGGGAGAGAACGTCTTGGACGTATGAAGGCTCGAGGGCCTCGAGTTCTTCCATGTTGTGAGAGGGATGGCAATAGCGATCCTGAGCGATCGCTGGCACAATGGACGTGACACGCGAACGCCGGCCCTAAAGTCTGCCTCGCGTGACTGTGACAGCTCGCGTGACGTTCTCATCAAGTCGCGTCTTTCGTCTTTTTTCTGATCACTGTTACCATGCTTTCAGACGCCTCGTCCCCGCCTCGTCCTTCTCTTCCTCCAAGCAGTGCCCCGAATGGCACAGATCGCCATTCTGTCGTGAATGGGAGCTCGTCACGAAGTGGAACACCGCGTCGCCCCACGTCAAACGCTTTGGCTCTGGGGGACGACGAGGGTGATGGGCAACAAGCAGCAGCAACTCGTCGGCAGAGAAGGATTGCCAGGGGACAGCAGAACAACGACATACCCATAGTGAGAGACTCAATCGGAGAGACAGTGACAGAGACGTTTGAACAATTTCTGAGAACGTGCGTTACCCCCTACACTCTTCGGCTGTTTTGAGATCTTATTCTTCTTGAACACCAGTTTCACGGAAGATGTCGCCCTTGCCGCGACCCCACAGTCTGACGGAGGAGCACCAGAGACGCAAGACGGAGAATTGTTCTATATCCAGCAAATCCACGAGATGCGCCAGAATGAACTTTGCACGCTTTATGTCGACTTCGGCCACATCCTCGCGAAGGACGATGAGCTTGCCACGGTGATTCAGCGAAACTACTATCGTTTCATCCCTTACCTTCGACGGGCCGTCCTGAACCTCGTCGCAGAATTCGAGCCCGAGTACCTCAAGGTCAACCCTACCGCAGCGAGGACGGATTCGACAAATCTACAAACACGCGAGTTTGATGTCGCCTTCTATCATCTCCCGTTGGTCCTTGGGATCAGGAACCTCAGAACCGATAACATTGGGACACTGATGAGCATCAGTGGCACTGTTACGCGCACTAGCGAAGTACGGCCTGAACTCCTCTTCGGGAGTTTTATTTGCGAGGTGTGCGGGGGCCTTATCAACGACATTGAACAACAATTCAAGTATACTGAGGTAAGTCTTGTGCGATTGTATCCAAGCGCCGACATCAGATATTCAACCAGCATGATAGCCTTCCCTATGTCCCAATCCAAAATGTGGTAATCGGACTGCATGGCAACTACAAATCGACGCGTCGAAGTTTTCGGACTGGCAGAAGGTCAGGATACAAGAGAATCCTTCAGAAATCCCCACAGGGTCTATGCCTCGCTCCCTCGACGTGATTTTACGCTCAGAACTCGTGGAGAGGGCCAAGGCCGGCGATAAATTTGTCTTTACTGGCACGTTCATAGTGGTTCCAGATGTAAGCCAACTCGGGCTTCCTGGTGGCAAGAAGGCTGAGGTACAACGACAAGCAAATCGAGCAGCTGCAGATGGGACCACCGGTGGTATTGCAGGTGGAGTGACGGGACTCAAGTCGCTCGGAGTGAGGGATCTCCAGTACAAGACGGCTTTCCTCGCATGCATGGCACACGAGGCCGATGCTAGGGTAAGTTTCTAGTTGTTCCCTATGCTGCTTGAATGTCTGATCGCGCCCTTCAGTCTGGAAACAACATACGAGGAGAGCAGGAAGGGGGTGACAACAATCAACAGGCCGTCATAGAATCCCTTACCGACCCAGAATATCACGAACTCACAGCAATGGTTCAAGCGGACGACATCGTTGACCGGCTTGTCCAAAGCATCGCACCCACCGTTTATGGACATGAGATAGTTAAGAAAGGACTACTCTTGCAGCTTTTAGGAGGTGTCCACAAGGAAACCCCCGAAGGCATGCACCTTCGTGGAGACATCAACATTTGCATTGTGGGAGACCCTTCGACATCAAAATCACAATTCTTGAAGTGAGCGCATCTATTTCTTTTTTCGCACATTACTCACATCGTAATTCAGGTACATATGCTCGTTCTTACCGCGCGCGGTCTACACCTCTGGCAAGGCTTCCTCAGCAGCTGGTTTGACAGCAGCTGTAGTGAAGGACGAAGAAACAGGCGACTTCACCATTGAAGCCGGTGCTCTGATGTTGGCGGATAATGGCATTTGCGCTATCGACGAATTCGACAAAATGGACATCGCCGATCAAGTCGCCATCCACGAAGCTATGGAACAACAGACAATCTCCATTGCGAAGGCCGGAATCCACGCTACCCTCAATGCTAGGACCTCGATCCTTGCTGCAGCGAATCCCATTGGAGGCAGGTATGACAGGAAGAAATCTCTGAGGGCCAACGTACAGATGACTGCTCCAATCATGAGTCGTTTCGACCTCTTCTTCGTCGTGCTCGATGAGTGTGACGAGAAGACGGATGAAAATATCGCCCGGCATATTGTCGATGTACACAGGCACCAGGATGAGGCCATCAACCCTCTGTACAGCACGGAAGCACTCCAGAGATACATTCGCTACGCCCGCACGTTCAACCCCAAGGTACGTTCGCTCACAATATAAATTCATAGCTCTGATAGAACGTAATATACAGTTCACTCCCGAGGCCGCAGATGTCCTCGTCGATAAGTATCGAATCCTTCGTCAAGACGATGCCGTCGGCGCAGGACGGAACTCTTATCGCATCACCGTTCGTCAATTAGAGAGTATGGTCCGGTTGAGCGAGGCACTAGCCAGGGCCCATTGCACTCATGAGGTCAGTCCCCATTCCTTAGCGAAATCATGGGAGACTCATCCCGCTGCAGATCAAACCAGCGTTCGTTCGAGAGGCCTACTCTCTGCTAAGTCAATCTATCATCCACGTCGAGCAAGACGACATCGATTTCGACGAAGAGGAGCTTCGTGGAGAACGCAACGACGTGCCTCAACGATCCGAAGAGGTCGACGAAGAATCGCAGGATGTAGAGATGTCTGGAGCAGATATGGACACTACAGACCCGATAGACAGTGGATCGACGACGATTGCGCATACCGATGGGGCACCAGTCGCGTCTTCTTCGTCTCACGCACCTGAAGCTCCGGAACCAGCACCGGCAGCTGGTACGAAGAGAAGAATGGTGATCACCCATGACAAGTTTATGACCTTGAGGAGTCTCATCATTCACCATCTATCGGAGTCGGAGCGTGATAAAGGACAGGGTGTCGACAGGGATGAACTTATCGACTGGTATCTGGAGTCGAAAGAGGATGAGATGCAAGATCTCGACGAGTTGGAATACGAGAAAGAACTCGTAACGAAGGTCTTGAAAAAGCTTGTAAAGGTAGGACCCTTCCTTACTGTTCGACTCAGCGAATGCGTTGTAATCTTCTTTTCAGGACAACTATCTACTCGAAGTCAGAGGTGACGTTCAAGAATCTTTACCATCAGTAGACGAGTCCTCGCAAAACGTGCAGACATCCTCGAGTGCTGCAGAAGGAGAGAACGTCAAGGTCTATTATATGGTACACCCATCAGTCGATGCTGACGAGTCCTCGTCATTCGCATAATGAGGAACTACGAACGTGTGCAGCACTCCGTTTTTGATCAGCTTTGCTCGCTTTGCTAAATCTCTTGTTTTTGTATCTATACCGTGTAGAGTAGTGATAACATTTGTTGTATTAGCTTGACCTCTGAGTTCGTTTTGCCAGAATTTCGTTTAGCGCACGCAGTACGTACCTACGAGCGTCACAGCAACCGATCGCCGCACGTGGAAAAATGGCTACCTGAGCGGCTTGAGCTTGTTCGGTCATTCCGCTGTAGTTTCAGCCCAACTTGCTCGCAAACTCTTTTCGTGCAACTCGATGGGTATCTCGTCTTGATTTTGCTCCTCCCATTTATAAATCTCCCCTTTTCCGCCACCATCTGGACGCCGATAAATCAAATCAACAAGTCCGTATGACGTCCGAGGTCTTGATAGTCCCAGTGATCCTGGTCAGCGGCTCTCTACATTTCGCGGAAGTTGGGCAGCGGGCCACTGCTCAGGATGTCATCGATATCCTAGTCGGGAAAGACGAGGTGAAGGCCGAAGTGCTGGGCGACCTGGAAGACGGAGGCTGGGCATTGCAGAAAATCAGAGTTGAACACAACGGACGACCATGGGAAGAGCAAGAGCTCGATGCTCTCGGTGACGGTACGACCATTCGATCTCATCTGATGCGCGTACTGACATTGAACGTCTGTAGGGACCGTCGAACCGAGTACACCAGTGGCTCCTTTGCTCAATTCCACACCAGTCAAGCCATCGAGTCAGAGACACTTTTCTTCATTTCCACTGACGTCCCACCTGCACAATCCTGTTCTCAGGCTTGTTTCCCTTAATCCTTCTCTCTCTCTGAATCTATCCTTTGTTCGTGTTCCCGAAATACACGACACTTTCCTTTACACATGCTTCATATCGCAAGAGACCACAGTCTTTGACATTATCAATCTGGTTATTGAAGAGCTTGGACTTACGAGATCGTTACCTGTGCCCGGCGGTGGAAACATTGAGTACGTCCTTGAGGAGGTCTGGAGTGAAGACGACACCGAAAGTAGGTCTCTCAAGGCTGCTACATTCGACTCAATGAATGACATATCCTTTCAGAACACTCAAGACTACCCTCCTCTTCCTTAATATTCCCCATCGTTCGTTCACCCTTTTGCGCAAACCCATTCGGTTCTTCGGCCACTCGCAGGTTCAGGTTCTGTGTACCAGATGAATGGTACCGCAGGTCCAAGTCCAGGAATGTTTCTTCAGCTTCCACATTACCGTCGCAGGATACAATCAGGCGGTTAGCGGCATTGCAAGAAGACGACGAAGAGGAAGAAGAAGAAGAAGGAACGGCCAAAGTCGGACAGGGAGCCACACCAACACACAGTCCCAATTCCAGTGGAGATTGGAAAGGTTCCATGTCCCAGCATCGACTCTCGAGTATGTTCGATGGTTGGCTCGGCGGCGGTAACAGAAACAGCGCCGTCTTCGCTCCCGAGACCATCAGTAACAGGAAGAGCGTTAGTGAACCTCGCCTCATGGAACGGCAGTCTTCGTCTCTGCGGCCCGCGGACTCAGACTCGGACGCTGGTGAGGAATCGGAGGTTGACGAGAATGCATTCAACGACATGATGGTGCGTGTATGGTCTCGCTACGCCTCCGTTCTTCGCTGACGAAAACTTCCCAGGATGCTATGAAACTCAAACCTGAGAGTCGAAAAGCAATGCGAGATTTGCCCGATGACCGGAAGCGTTATTTGCTGCGCCAGCATCGTCAACAAACCACTGTCGGTATTAACACCGTTACTCAAACGAGCCCCGGGCGGTATGCGAAGTCGTATGGACCAGCCAGCGCAGCTGGTCTGACACGACTTGTACCACAGTTGACAGGAGACGGGCTCATGAAACGTCTGTCTATGTGGGGTGCTATACCAGAGGACGGTAACGCAGAGGCAAGCAGTAATGGAATCATGAAGGGACAGGTTGTGGAGGAACCACAGGCCCTACAACCTCAAACCACTGGGGGTTTGTGGAGCAATTGGTTCGCTTCTTCCGGAGGCAATAACGTTGAGGGTTCACCGAAGTGGTACATAGATGGCTTACGGACCTACAAGACGACGGACAAGAAGCTCCTGAAACATCTCATATCCCTACGAGTCCATCTGTCTACCGTCAAAGTTGGTTGGATCCAGGACTTTATGGGCCCGGAAAAGGGACTGGAGACCTTGGGAAATCTCCTCGCCAGTATGGTTGGGAAGGGTGGGAAACGGCGGTCATTGACTGAAATCGAAGAGAGTAATCTGTTTGAGGTCATCAAGTGCATAAAGGTGCTCCTCAACACAGAGGTGAGTTTGCATATCCTCGATTTTGAGAATTCGTTTCGCTTATTATTGTCGTGTAGTTCGATCGGGTCCTTCAACAACCTATCATCATCACACATATCACCTATTCGTTGCACAGTGGATCCCTCAAACTACGGACTTTCGTGACAGAACTACTGGCCGGAATATGCTTCCTCCAGAATCGCGATGGCTACAGAGTCGTTCTTTCGGCCGTGTCCGACTACCGAGTTGTGTATGACGAGAACTTCCGTTTTGAGTCGCTCATCGCATCTCTGAGGCTCCCAGAAGTCTCACACGACGGTGAGGTGGCTCAAGATGGCTTCGAGTTTGGTAGCGAAGAAGAGGGTATCTGGGAAGCTCGGACTGCTTCTATGGCCCTTATCAATGCCATTACAAGCGTCCCGGACTCACTTGAAGACCGCGTTATCCTACGAGAAGAGTTTGGAAGACGAGGCTTGAATGAAGTGATAGTGGTGCGTGGTTTCCTTTGAACGACCAAATCATTGTCTCCTCACTTTACCTTGACCTAAGGCTCTCCGATACATCCAACCCCCAGAGCTTCTCGTCAATCAATTGAATATATACACGGAGTATAAGTTCGAAGACGAGGAAGATATGCGGGATAGAGCTCGATCGATGGTGGCAGGTGATCCTTCCGGTGAGCGGCCGTCATCCGAGGTCGCGCTTGAGGAAGTGGTTCGTCTCGCAAGGCAGCATGGAGAACTTTACCCTATCATGGTCGATATCCTGAACCATTACGGGAAGATTCTACACAAGGATATAGGCTTGTGAGCTTTGCGGTCACCTCGTCGTGACGTCCAACTGAACACACCGTTTTAGGGAACTCAAATCCGACCTTTTCACCGTATTGGACCGTTTTGTTGAACAGGCTGTTATGCTGGATAGCTTGTGAGTCTTTGCCGGGTTCGTCAACGAAGAGAATACTGATGAGGAAACTCCCAAAGTGATGACAACTGGTTCTTGTTCATGAAGCGCTTCACAGCGTCCGTTCAACACATCACCGGTCAGGAACTGGACGTCAAAGCGGCTTCTGATGCTTCTGCCCTCGACGTCGTGGAAGAGGAGCTTGAGGCGCTGAGAAGCAAAGTCGAGGAATTGAGTGACGAGGTATGTGCTGCTATGCTCAAATAAGAACAGGCTTATACGAATACGCCCAAAGAGGACCTCCCTTCGTAACGAGTTGAACCAACAGGTTGCGGAGTTGAACACTTTCAAATCTCTTCCGGCTGCTACTGGTCATTCTGGACAGGGCAAGCCCGAGAACTTCCATGGTCTCGTTCAACGTTTGGTTCAGAAGGAGAAACAGGTGTTGTCGCTCCAGTCCGAACTCGATCGGCTCAAATCTCAACATCCGAGTGAAGGAAGAGATGCGGTAAGCTCTCCATTTACTCTGTAACTTAGACATACCTTGAGCTCTTCGGCGTAGGACGAGAAGGCCAAACGAGAACGCGATCGAACGAAATGGAACACGTTGATGGATGAGATAGCTAAACTGAAGATCAAGGTTCGTTATGTCCCACTTTCACGTCGTATAGTCCATGTTTCTGATATGACACAATCAGAATGGCGAGCTGGAGACCACTCTCGGTATAAGAGAGAAGGAGATTACATATCTCAAGCGTGCTCTCGAGTCGGTCTATAATCGCTTCCTTTCCAGGGAAGAAACTCGCGAAGAGAGCCGTTTAGCAGAGATGGATGCAGAACAAATGGCAGCACGGACGATCGAGAGTCTTTCTCAGAAAGATGACCAAATCAATTCACTGGTCCTTGAGGTCGCTGAGTTGAAGAAGAAACTCGCCGCGAAACCTAAGAGTGAGAAAGAAGCCAAGTTGCGAGCTCCGCCTCCGCCTCCACCACCACCACCAGTCAGGCGCCAATCAACGACTGTATCGGATTCATCGCCAATATCACCAAAGGCAGGTCCGCCGCCCCCTCCGCCTCCGCCCCCACCTCCTGCTCGTTCTCCCTCAGTAACATCCCTTTCTGGTCCCTCATCGCCTCCCCCACCACCTCCCCCACCCCCGCCTCCCGGGTCGACAGGTCCTCCGCCTCCGCCTCCTCCGCCTCCTCCGCCTCCTCCTCCTCCCGGAGGTGCACCACCGCCCCCTCCGCCGCCGCCACCACCTCCGGGTGGACCACCCCCGCCCCCGCCGCCTCCTGGCGCGGGCCCTCCACCACCTCCTCCTCCGTCTTTTGGGGTTTCACGTAAGGTCGCCAAGCCTGGTAAACGCCTCAAACCATTTTTCTGGAACAAGCTGTCCAATCCGGCTCTCACCAATTCCGTTTGGAATGAGGTTGACTTGGATGCATCATTTGATCTCAATGACCTGGAAGCTACGTTCGCGATAGACAACACACCTTCAAGTACCTCGCTCATGTCGGTGGCCTCAGCTCCAAAGAAACAGAACGTGACAACTCTCCTGGATATCACTCGCGCAAACAATATCGGTAAGAGTGTCCCGCTTCGTACTCGTACATATTGCTCATCTGTTGTAGCCATCATGCTGTCTCGCATCAAACTCGGCCTGGT
The DNA here is from genome assembly GCA_024721195.1 of Marasmius sp. AFHP31. NCBI lineage: Eukaryota > Fungi > Basidiomycota > Agaricomycetes > Agaricales > Marasmiaceae > Marasmius > Marasmius sp. AFHP31. Next base: position 19,411 of record JANHQD010000937.1, read on the forward strand.
CGACATTCGTCTTGCTCTGCTTGAGGTTCGGGATGATCAATTGACGATTGACGACCTGAAGGCTATAAGCAAGCAATTGCCTACGACGGAGGAAATCACGCGGATTAAAGACTTTGGCGATGTCAGTAAACTGGCTAAAGCCGATCAATATTTCAGCCAGATTATCACTATACCAAGGCTGGCTGAGCGCCTCGATGCTATGGTATACCGCCGAAAGCTAGAAGTCGATGTCGAAGAGATCCGTCCTGAGCTCAACCTTCTTCGAAATGCCTGTCGCGAGCTTCGCTCCTCTCAGAGGTTCAAGGATGTCCTCAAAGTCGTTCTCACCGTTGGGAATGCCTTGAATGGTTCCACCTTCCGGGGAGGTGCACGTGGCTTCCAACTCGAGGCGTTGCTCAAGGTACCGATTATATTGACCTATGTTCACTCGTTGCTAACAACCTTACACAGATGAAGGAAACCAAGACCGTCAAGGGTGACAAAGAGTGTCCTACTTTGCTTCACTATATCGCGAAAGTCTTGTTGAGGAGTAACCCCGACTTATTGCCATTCATCGACGACCTCCCTCACCTTGAAGCTGCCTCTCGAACCTCGGTGCAGACGACCCTGCAGACTGTTAACACCCTGGCAAGTGGCTTGAAGCAAGTTCAGACTGAACTCACTCAGGCAAGACAACGGAAGAGCGGCTTATCGAACGATAGGTTTGTCAATGTTATGCAGGTAATGGACCACATAATTTCGATTCTCCGATGAAAGGTGCTGACTGTTTTCCCGGATAGCCTTTTGTCATTGAGGTGACACCAACGGTCGAAGCGCTGAAGAATATGGCGGCGGCAGTTGACAATGAGCTGAGCTCTCTCATGTCGTATTATGGGGAGAATCCCGAATCTTCCGACGCTCCCAAACCTGAGGAGTTCTTCGGCCTCATTCTGGCCTTTTCTTTATCGCTCCAGAAATCTTCATTGGAGGTGCATGACGCACAGGCGGCATTGGAGAAGTCCAAGCCCAATATCAAGGAGCCTTCTGCAACAGAAGCCGAGCAGGTATGTTCAAGATACGTATGGAGAAAGGCCTCTGCTCTGATCTTGCACGCTACAGACCGTCAAGGAGTCGCCCAATGCCCCGCCGCTATCGCAGGGCTCACGGTTGTTATCACCCAAAGGTTCTGTTGGTCGTGGTGACCTGGATCAAGCGATACGGAGCATGAGGGATGGCAAGCGCAGACGCAATAACGTGACAACAGCTAGGCCTCTCAGCAAGATCTTTGTGGATGGTGGTGTACCTACACGCCACAGCCGCTTTATCGATAACGTGTAGATGTAATGTTGGATTAGATGCATTTTTATGATTTATTATTCCTTAGTCTTCTCTTTCTCACACGATGGACGATATCTGCACACATCATGTATCTGCGAATTTGTATGCTTCTACATGTTTAGTACGGGAATTCCCCGGTAACGAGTTAATGACGATATGATTTTGATATCTTTATCCTATATGTTCAACGGGGAAACCGCGTCGCAACGCGACACACACTCGAGGAGGAGTTTGAACAGCTCCTTCACCTGGACACAACATTGAGTGAGTAGGTGCGGAACATACGCCAGTCAAAGCACTCACGTCCAATGATTCGGTGACGATGCAGTTCTTCCCGCCAGGTCCCCAGGTGTCGTCTGAAGCCTTTTGATAGTCCCAGATATCGACGACTGTTTCACCCATGGTATGACTGGGAGCTAATTCGACATCGACCCTGTATCTCTTCGCTTTGAATAATTGGGGGTTAGCGACATAGGCCACTGTTAGTGCGTCATGGAGGGGAGGGCCGTCAACGAAACCAAAGGTAGACTTGTAAGACTCGGCGAAGAAGCTGATGAGTGTTGAGAGGGTGTGTCTCAAGGGAGTGGTTGTAGAGTCAGTACCAAGCAGCTGCTCGCGGATCTCCTTCGTGACGATCGCTGTGTGGGTGACGTTGAGGGGGATCATCACAGTGGGGACATTAGCGTTGAGCACGATTTGGGTAGCATGCGCTGGAGAAGAGAACCATGTTTGTGATCGTGTAGGAAAACTTGAACGTAAATGGACGAACGATCGCAAAGAATATTGAACTCTATAAGATTCGAGTGAGCGACTCAGATGATTGAAGAATACATAACATGCTCACCTGCTACAGAGGAGCGATTTCCCAGACCAACGCCCCCGCCCATGAATACGAATTCTTCTATAGCCTCTAATAATTCGGGGTATACTGACACAAAAAGCGCGACGTTTGTCATGGGACCGCTGGAGATGATAGTGGTCTTCGATCCTAATCCTCCCTTCCAGTTTTCCTTGATATGTTTAGACATTCCATCCAGTGCTCGTATGGGCAATCCCTCTTCATCCCGTGCGATTAAAGCCAGTACGGCGGGGTCACCCACGGCGGGAAGACCCTCAACCCCACCAAGGCCATCGGGTCCATGAATCTCTGGATCGTGCCTTGTGGACATTATCAACGGTTTGGAGGCGCCAGGATATACTCGAAGGTGTGCGGGAGCCCCGAAAGCGAGAAGACAGCGCGCCGCGTTGATAGCTGTTGTTCCGATGCTCAGGTATCGATTGCATAAACTACATTCAAGTGCTGACCAGTGCAAGTGCTGTCTGTATTTCCGTGGGTCTGTGGGTTTGATCGGCTGTTAAGCCAACTCCAACAGATCAGAACGTTCACTATACCGTGGAGATCCCCAAGAGGTTGATGTTTTCACAATGGATGGCAAGCATTATCGCGGTAGCGTCATCGTGGCCCTATATAGAGAGAGAAAATAGAGGTAGGCGATGATGGCGAATAGTGCAGCGAGATACTCAACGGGATCAGCATCGAGCCACACACTCTTGAGGGTCATCGTCGCGAGAGTGAAGGAATTAAGCGCCAATGCTTATCGCGAGGTTTAAGGGTGCCCAAGCGCCCAAATGCCACTGATTTCTATACTACACATAGAAGATACATCGGGTCAAAAATGATGAGATACATGAAGATCGTGAAGATGAATGGGAATGTCAAGTCATAATAAATCAGGTCAGATCGATAACTTCAATGACTTTCTGTTGAGTAAACTGAGTAAACGAATGAGAGGGGTCCTCCGCACGTAGTAAAGAATGAGTTACAGACCTTTGACCGGATCCTTGCACGTGCCGCCTCCAGAGGTCCCGTTGGTGGCATCGTCTTCACAGGCTTCGCGGCGACCTCGATTTCCTCGTCGGTATCGGTACTAGACTCGCCTGATGAGATGTTAATTAAGGGTAACGGCCTGGACGATCGCATCGATTTCGGTCCCAAGGTAGGAACACTTCTTGTGCCGGGAGTGGGTGAACACGCCCGCCTGGATCGTGAAGGATGCGTGATGTCAGAAATGGTGCGTATCGGTCGTTGTCGTTCATCACGGCCCGACAGAGCCTTCCGAGGCGAAGTGTGCTCCCTAGACTTGCGAGGGGATTTATTCAGCCGTTCCTTCTCTTGGGCAAAAGCAGACGAGGGTAAACTATCGTCAGATGATATCGATGGTCTCCGTCTGGTAGAGGTTGTTACTTTGACGGGGGACGGCGTATCTGGCGGCCCAGCAGGAGGAACGAAGGGATTGTCACCGTAGTGCATTGTATCCAACGACGAGGCAGGATATGGCTTGGGTCGGTTCGAGGTTGCTTTGGAGAGGTAATCAAAGAGTGCGTCCTCATCGGGTAACGTAGAATCGCCGTCGTTTTCGGGCTTGTCGCTGACCTGATTCCACAATGCTCTGTATCTATCTGAAGCAGAAGGCACGGGAACAGCTTTGGCTTTGCCCTTGGCTTTGGCGGTGACAGCGGAAGCGACTGGCTTGCGTGAATTGTAGAACGAGTCAATCCCTCCATTGCCAATCGACGTTATTCCCATAGTATTAGATGTGGTTGAAGTTGGGCGGCTCGCGGTCGAGTTCTTTGAACGCCCTTTGGTGAGGTCCTTGATGATGGGCTTCGCATTCATAGATGGGGGTTGAGCCTTTCCAATCCGTTGTTCGTCGAGAGAGGCCGTCCTGGATGGTCCATCCTTACTCGCGACCGGGGGAGGCTGCGACGGCCCAGCACCCCATAATGCTTTGTAGTCGTCCTCTTCATCGGAGGAACATGGATCTCCATCCAGGGCAGCAATCAATCTATTCCTCGCACTTCTGCCTGGAACCGGGGGAGGAGGGTCGATCGCATTGGAAACAGAAACCTTGGTCTTCGCTCTGTCCTTCTTGGGTTGGGGCTTTGCTTGAATGGGATCAACGCAGTTCTCCTTCTCGTCGAGTAAAGGAACATCTTCAATAGCACATGAGACCTTGGATTTCGCCTTCGGCTTCGACTTTGAGGGGGATGCCGTGGCAGCCGGCGCACGCTTCTTCGATTTCTTCTTCCCCTGGGCTTCTTCATACTCCTCAATTAGAGATGGAGCGCCCTGGCAAAGGATTTCGGCGGGTATCCATATGCGAAGCTTGTCGTGGGGACTGGGAGGGCCCTTCTTCTTCTTCTTCTTCTTCGGCGAACCAGGAACGTTGCAAGGCTCGCTGTCTGACCCGCCTTCCTGCCCGTCGAGGTAAGCCCACTCGTCCTCATCAGGTCGACGGGTACCTTTGACGCCGCTTGCGGTAAGCTCGACCAGGATAGTGGGCTCTATCTCTAGTCTGTACTCCATCGTCTCTGAGGTCGAGGCGTGCTGACGTGTTGAGCAAATCCTGCTCGCCAAGTTCGGAAACGATTCATTCGATGTCTCTACTTGCATGTTGGAGGTGAAGTACTTCTTGACGAATTCCCAGTCTAAGACGGGAGGCTGCCCTCGATCGTCGTCATATTCCCGCTCTAATATAGCACGTCGTAAGATACGAAGTACAACCCCGTGGAAGATGACCGTCCGAAAACGCTTGATTATACTCTCCATAAACCCCCACTCGAAATAGAACTCGCATCTTTCGGCAAGTCGCGGCAGGGAAGGGTCCTTCTTTAACCAACCGTCCAATTTTCCACGGCCGATCAAGAGGTCATCATAGCGGTCCAGTCGTCCTAAGGTCTCGCTGGTGACGGGATAGATGTATGAGAATAGGACGTCGATCCGGGGGAAGGTCCGTGGGATTTTGCTTGCAACCGACGGTTTCTTCATAGGAAGAAAACCTGTCGAGTTGGTGGCCAGCTCGTGTGCAAGGCCTGAGCGCCAGCTCATAAGGAAATCTTGAAATCGCTGGGAATCTTTGTCCATAGTAGTAGCGGCTTTGTGCAGACTCTTCCCGAACCCAGCTCTGGCTAGGCCGAGTGCGATTTTGATGCCACAGGAAGGTAAGCCTGTGTTATCGTAGTCCCCTCCCGAACAAAGCGCAATGAAGATTAGGTCTGCCGGCTCTAGATAGGAGAGTTTGGGATGGGGAAGGTCATAAACAACAACCTTGACTTTCTCGTTAGAGCTGGAGGCTGCAGCAGATGCATGGGTAGAGGAATGGTTTCGAATAACGGTTCGAGCGCCGAAGAGGAAGTTGTCCACATCGTCCGACAGAATCCCATCAATGACGCCAATACGATTCAACATGGCGAGCTCAGCTTCAGCCTCACCTGGTGCCTAAGAATATATTAGCACTTGTTAGTCACATAACAACACACGATACGCACCGTCCGATGCTCAAAACCAAAAGCGTCCAGAATCTCTTTCATCCCGTTCACCAACTTGTTTGAAGATTTATTGATACGCTTTCCACGCTTGAAGTCTGGCCGTTTAGGACCGTCGAAGACGAACAGGGGCAAAAAGCCATGGTTCGTGAGCTGGGCACATCGAAAAAATAAAGTGCGGAGTTCTGGATTTTCTCCCTCTCTCCCGTATTCGGCGTGGAAGAACCAGATAGACGCATCGATACCGACCCGAAATCCACGACTCGGAGAGTTAAATTTCGCAAGGGAGAGTGCAGTGAGCGTAGTGACTGTTTGGCAAGGCTCGAGCTCCTGTTGGGGATATTGTTTGAGCTGTTTATCAAAGAGGAAAGAATTTGAGCGTACCGTCCACAGACCTGGCACCCCCATGCCCCAAACTCCAGAACAAGATGACGGCGGAGAAGAGCAGACGCGATCCGGATTCCGAATATAGTCGCGTTGTTTGAACAGACACGTGACCGCCGCATGGTCATTGGTCGGACTCCGTGCCGTGGCGTGCCCGAACACCCAGTGTGATGGGGGCAGGTACTCAACTCACAGTGCAAACTGTGTGGCCTGACCCTTGTGAGGTGCCCAATCCCCGCGCAAAGGATAGGTTGCTCTCCTTGAAAAGTCATCAAGGCAACCTGCCACTGGCCAAACTTAACGAAGGCATCTCGAAGGGGCAAGTTACACAGCGTGAGTTAGACCGCACGGTGCCTGCCCCCGGTCAGAATGTGTTGGATTGTATTCCTCAACTAGATTCTCGCTACATGCACAAAAGAACAGAGGTATAGATACAGTATGTGAGATCGTTTATCAGTTCATGTAAACTTGATTTAGATAAAGCCTACAGTCTTTTCTACAGATGTTCTTCACCTGTAGAACTATAGCCCGGAGTGGGGTACGCAGCCAATGACCCCTCACGTTCATTTTCGGGTGTAGGTAGGGAATGTGGGATTACCGCTCGTCTTTCCTCATCTGCTTCAGGAGAGGCTTGTCGCGACAAAATCGACGGAGGTGAGGGTATAACGCCAGGTACGATTGGGGTGTCTTGTTCTCCGAACTCTTCGCGAAGAGGAGAGGGATGAAGCAACCAGCTTGGTAAAGACAACAGATAATCTCGCGAATCTGCGTCTTCTGAGTTACCGCCAAAATCGTCGTACCGGCGGCTGACGGGGAAGA
>JANHQD010000938.1:0-10520 GCA_024721195.1 Marasmius sp. AFHP31
ACAGCAATTCCTCTTTTAGACCTTACCCGTACTACGCCCACACAGCCTTCCAGAGCCCAGACCAATGCTGTCGTTATCGATATGAATGTTTCCTGTCACAAACGCGATTGGGTCTCGATAAGTTCACTCACCGCTGAGATCAACGCCCTCTCGAGTCTTCTATTTATGCCCGACTTCCCAAATCCATTCTGATATGCAGTACTCATGGTAACTTCGGTATCTCGTTGGGCTTGCTCACTTGTATCGAGAACGACCTTGAGAAAAATGTAGCGAGTGCCGAGAGTAGTAGTAGTAGTAGTAAGTTGTATCTTGTGCGCATTGAGCCTCGGAGTGGTGGGCGTCGTGAAATAAGGAGCATGGATCGGGATCGGCCCAGAACTGGATTCAGGAATTTCGTGTAAAGCGCCCATTGGCACCTAAGGCTTCCGTACGGAGCCGTCTAATTAGAGGGCACGAACAACTCGTTTGTGCCCTCTAACTATAGGTTCGGGACGCGTAGGCTCACGCCCGCGGTTATCACCCCCCGTGATCTCAAGTTTTTCTACCTTTCCCGCAACTCCTGTTCCTGGAGGCCGTTCCTTGCCCTTCAACATCCTCATGCTCTCGCTGATCCCCAATACCGTCTGCTCTGGGTCTTGACCCCCCAGTATCTCAAGGTGATGTTAAGTTCTGCTCAATAAGTCCTCAATGCTCTCGGGTATTCCCCTCCACAGTTTGTCCTCGAGGGTCTGAGTCCAAGGCCGATACCAACTAGGTCGTCCAGGTCTGTGTCTCCATTTTCTTCCTTATTCCCTTCCTTATTACCTAGCCCGCTCTCGACTGTGCTGCGAGCTGGTGATCATGCCCACTCGAACTAGAAAACAGCAGGTCGGCCATCGATATGTTTTCCTGAAACACTGGTTCGCAATTTTCATTTGCAAAGCTCATCCTCAGGCTCTCGCTGATCCCCAATAGCGTCCGCTCTAGGTCTTGACCCCCAGTATCTCAAGGTGATGTGAAGTTCCGCTCAATAAGCCCTCGATGCTCTCGGGGTCTGGCGCTTCATCGATAGATTCCTTGCCCTTCAACATCCTCACGCTCTCGCTGATCCCCAATACCGTTCGCTCTTAGTCTTGAGCTCCAGTATCTCAAGGTGATTTGAAGTTCCGCTCTATAAGCCCTCGATGCTCTCGGGTACTCCCCTCCATGGTTTGCCCTCGAGGCTCTCAAGGCCGATACCAACTAGGTCGTTCAGGTCTGTGTTTCCATTTTCTTCTTTATTCCCTCCCTTATTACCTAGCCCGCTCTCAACTGTGCTGCGAGCCAGTGATCATGCCCACTCGAATCAAAAAACAGCCGGTCGGCCATCGACATGATTTTCTGAAATACTTGTTCGCAATTTCTTTGCAATGCTCATGCTCAACGTGTTCTAACGTTCTAACTCTATCCTTTTAGCCCGGGAGGTTTCACGCGAGTTCACAAACGATTCCTACAGTCTTTCTCAGCAGACTGTGGCGAGTTCTATACGCGGCCTTGCCCTCTTCACATCACCGGGTTCTGGCGCTTCATCGATAGAATCTGCGCTGCATGGATTCTGAAATTCAGGCCGCACGGATGGCGGAGGTTTGATAGCGTGGAGAAGAAACGTTTTCGGAGGGGCCTGGTGAATGTACGCAGTCTGACGTTCATTCTGGATATCGTTCACGGATACTGACATGGTACATAGGAACTCATTCAGCACTACCACGCGCCATTCTGCGTGAAAATGTGCTTCTACACGGATCGTAGCTTGAGTATGTTCTAGATAGTTTGTATGTTGCACGTCTTTCAATGCATTTGCGTGCCTATCCGTCCACTTTTACCCGGTTGAGGAAAGAGCTTAGAGAACTGCCCGCATTTCCAGCGCATGGGCGCTTTCTGTCATTGGCAGGGGTGAGAGCAGAACAATGATAGCATCTTCCAGAGCAGCGATTGATACAACGATATGTGAATGACACTAGTACACAAATGACCTGGCCTATCCTCGACGCAATGCTACACCTCATCAAGATCACTATCTCTCGCTGTCTCAGGAACAGAAGCGCGCCCTTTCTTCTCCTCAAGCCTCCTGAAGTAGGCGATAGCCTTCTCTCCCTCAAGTAAAGCGTCCTGTTGTTCCTCCATATCGTCTTCATGCTGATCCAACAGGTTCTGCCAAGTGGTGAAGCCGTTCCATAGGCATTGCGAAAGCGACGAATCCCATCCGAAAAGGTAGAGCGGGCATTTACAAGTCGTCTGTAAATAGAATCAGTATCGTCTAAGAGTCATGGATGCTCAAGTACTCACCTCCTCAAAATCCCAACGCCTAATTTTCAACCAGTTAGCCACCCAAATGATGCTTGTTTCGTGTGCGAAGTTGTCTTTACATTGCGAGGCTATGACAACTGCAGGAGTGAGTCGGGCGGTAAGCACGTATATCGCCTCTGAGATTTCGTCAGAGAAGCGAAGAGAGTCGTGCGGAACGTCTGCAGCTGGGTTTTGAAGATCTATAGTTTGTGCTAATCGTTGGAGGCAGTCGCCTGTGCACTTGAGCTCGAGGTGAGGCATGGAGGTACGCCCAAGGTGTTCGAAGGCGAGAGAACAAGGAGAAAGGGAGCACAAAATCCCTCCTTTTATGATTGATTGAGAATGGATTGGACAAGAGGACAAGAGCACGGAGAGCGTTGACGGTAACGGGGAAAATGGAGAGCCTGAAGAGCAAGCACGACGAAGTGAGGTAAAAGTCAACCAAAATACATGATCTTGGTGTTGGAGTTCGAGAGCAGTAAGAGCGAGGTCCGGATTAGAACAGTAGTGACAACGACGACGGCGAGTGGAAACAGAGAGCATGAAGAGCTGGCATTCACACGATACAGGAAAATTGTCGACGTTCACACGCAGGTTGTGATTGACTGAATGCACAAATGAATTTTCTTTCTATCTAGATGGATCTACGCTGTCAAGACTGAAAAATACATCTAGCTAAGGGTGTACAGGCTATCGTTGACAAGAAAATGGCTCGCGGAAAAGGTATAGGAGTATCACGACTAGAACGACGACCCTCAATCCTGGCGGACTCTCTTCACCCGCTGCCGTGTGCCAGTGATTATGTTGGTACTTTGCAAGCCATCCAAGCCGTTGCGCTGGGTTTCAAGCGTAGCAGCAGCAGTACGGAGGGAAGCATTGTCCTGTCGCTGTTGCAAAACCTCGAGGGGAGTGATGGGGCGGGTAGACACCGCAGCAGTAGCGATGGCCGTAACCAGCTCAGTGGGGAGTTCTAAGTGTGGAGGGGAAATACCGTCATCGATTGGAACATAACCAGCGGCAAAGCACTGTGCTTTGAGCCGTTCCAACCAAGCCATCCCGTTGGCAACGTTCATGACTCCGTCTTCGTCGCAAGCCCAAAGCAAGTTGGTCAGTGGTGCCAGCGCTTCTTCGGAGCACGACGGGCCCACCCTTGCCTGGAGGGCGTGTATAAATTGAGGCATGGTGTTGAGGTTTGGATCGTCTCCGGCGATATAAGCGGCGGCATGGTCATAGACAATGGGGTTGAGAAGGGGGTGACCAAAGAGCTCGATGAGATTGTTTGGGAGGAAATCGAAAGGAAGGAAGTCACGAGGGACGACCTGAGGAGGAGGGGGCGGCTGGAAGGCTGATCCGAACATATCGTGGGCGGTGAGCTCGGGTTGAATGGCATCGGCCTCTGGGCCATCGGAGGAGGCAGGGCCCTCGTCATCCAGACCGCCGCCAACAGAGGAACTGGCAGAAGAGGTCTTATCCTCCTCTGGCAACTTGACCTTGCCCTTTGCCAGCTTCTTCCTCTCGGCAGCTTGGACCTTCTTCACCAGCTTGGCCTTCTTCACCTCCTTGTCCTTCTTCTTAGCCGCGTCGGCCTTTGCCTTCTTCACCTCCTTATCCTTTGCCTTCTTCTTTGCTTTCTTAGCCTCCACCACGGCAACATCGACGCCGGCCGCTTTCTTCTTGCCTTTCTTAGAGCCGTTTTCGCAAGGAACAGAAGGGGGATGATCGTTGACAGCAGGAGACTCGTCGCGGGGAGTAGGTGCCGGTGTCTTCTTCGAGCCAGCGTCGCATCGTTCCTTCCGCTGTTTCGGAGGGATCGACCCGTCGGCAACCTTCTGATTGTAGTCTGCTTTCCATGCAGCCCAATCATCTGGGGAAAGCTTCTCGAAGTACGTCTTCCCGTCTCTCCATGAGTTCTGCAGCTTGCGCAAGTCAACAACGCGGTTGCTCAGTTTGCTAGGGTTGCAGAAGACTTCAAGAGGCCAGTTCTTGAGAACGATTCCCTTCGAAAGGGTGATAAGACGGTCGAACTCTTCGTAGTGCATAGCCGCATCCTCGTCACCAGTGACCTTGCCTAGTTAGGAGTGGGGGTTAGCTCAAGCCAGAAAGTCAGAGTAAAGGATACGCACGTAATGCCGTCTTCACCAAGTCGCGAATTTCGGCCTTGAGTTCCCGCGTGATGTCAGCGGTCTTTTGGTACATCCCTATGAATAGATTAGCATGAGTTAAAGGTTTAAAGGTTGAGTCAATGGACTCACTAGACGTGTCATATCCCGAAATAGCATAGGCCTCCAGCTTCGCGGCGAATCGTCCTGGCTCAAAGGTTCCACGAGCAGCCGTCGGAAGGTAGGCTTCAATCATGTTGTTGGAGAACCACCAGGTAGGGGGCATAACATTGTCGGTACGATTCCGGAACATCAGCATCATTGAATCAACACCAGCATATTTTCGGATGTGGTCAAGCTGTCAATGAAGACGGCAAATCAGAAAACGTACAACATAGAACAAAGGATTGACATACCAGATTGGTGACCGTCGCATAAGCCCATGCGACCCGCTGGGCAGTCGAACGTGCAGAGGGCGGGCGAACAATCCGGTGGGCTCTGTCTTTCTGGTACTCCACGACCAGGGACGCCTTATCCTCATCGGTGAGTGTGTGGTACTCGTCGCCGAAGTGTTGGTCTATGTCGTGGATAGTGGGCTTTTCAAACCCGGCTGTATGTCATGAATCAGCGGCGATGAGAGAACACAGAGCAAGCCAGACTTACCGGCCCGCAATTCTCTGGCCTTGGACCACTTCCATGCATTGCGTGGGTTGGGCTTTCTGGGAGTCTTGAGTAGACGGAGGCCATTCTGATAGATAGCGTCTTCGAAGTATCGAGATTTCTTCCCGTGCTTCTTGCCAAGCTCCTCGCACCGACCCTGAATGTAATGGTCGAGGTCTTGTATGTCAGAAAGACGAGACTGTTTCCGTTCAGCTCGAGCAATGTTTCGTGCCACGCGCTGAGCAGTTGGTAGCGGAATGTACAGCGACTTCGTGCGACGTTGGCGAGCAGAGGAAACACCCGCAGGCAAACCGAGAGTTCGAGCGCTGGAGTCCCGGACGACGAGATTGTGGCGCGGCATCGGTGAGGGTCGATGATGGCAAGTAAACGATTGAGAGGATGTATGGCAATCGTGAAAGTCCTCTAGAAGAGGGCAAGAAGGAACAACGGTCTGAATATGAAGGGATAGGAAGTGTAGGAGCCCTCTAATTAGAGGACCAGTACTTGTATTCGATTCTGGTGTTGGGACGAGTCCCCAATTTTCGGCCTTATCGAGAGCCAGGGATGAACGAATGTGCGGTCCGATCGTCAAAAAGGGCATGTGGGTGGCTTGAGACCCTGTGAGAATGCGGTTTGGTGGCGTTGTGAATTGAACGAAGTTGGAGACAGACGAGAATCTGGAAACATGGTCATTATTTCAAGACGGAAAGAAGCGACAGTAACTTTAATTACCTTCGGCCTCGATCGAGCGCACAAGTCTTCCGAGTGCAGGCAACACACAAAGGTCGTAGCAAGCCGGGCAAAAATGGAGGTCCAAGCCATAGAGAATGGTGGGCGTTCGGTGTACGTGGACTGTGCAAGAGAGCTGGTGAAGGTTGAGATGGCGGCCAACGAGACTTTGGTGACATTCTGAAACGAGTCGCGACGCGTTTTGGGGCTTCGGATGCCGACGATTGCCACTGTGTGAGGCACGATCGTCAGTCACAACCTTACACACTGTTAGTCAAAAACCGAATCTGGGACTTGCATTGAGGGCCAGGGGTGAATGAACGTGCGGTCCAATCGTCAAAAAGGGCATGTGGGTGGCTTGAGACCCTCTGAGAATGCGGTTTGGTGGCGTTGTGAAATGAACGAAGTTGGAGACAGACGAGAATCTGGATACATGGTCATTATTTCAAGACGGAAAGAAGTCACAATAACTTTAATTACCTTCGACCTCGATCGAGCGCACAAGTCTTCCGAGTGCAGGCAATACACAAAGGTCGTAGGAAGTCGGGCAAAGCTGGAGGTCCAAGCCATAGAGAATGGTGGGCGTTCGGTGTAGACGGACTATGCAAGAGAACTGGTGAAGGGTGAGATGGCCAACGAGACTCTAGTGGCGTTCTAATCCAAGTCGCAACGCGTTTCGGGGCTTGGGATGCCGACAATTGCCACTGTGTGAGGCACAATCGTGAGCACACAACCTTACACACGTCAAAAAAGAATTAGGGACATACCGTTGCCAGACAGAGAAGGGAGATAACAACGTGAACGGGTCCAAGAAGCATGTAGATAAACTTGACCGTCTGAATTCGTGGTGCGGTGGCGTTTGGTATTCAATGAAGGTTTACAGGCCAGGACGAAGACGATGTTGGTGAGTTGGCTCGAGTGCGTTTGTGGAGTGCTGGTTTGATGTGTTAATACTGTTTTCGCGAGTACAGAAAGGTCGTTCGAGTTCGATCCAAAGAATTTCGAGCACACAGATATGTGTAGAGTGGGGGGAAGACAGCGAGATCTAGCGAGATGCGTGCCAGCGGATGAAGGCGATTCGGAGAGCGGAACTAGAACAGAGTTAACCTTTTAAATATAGTGTGTCAATGAAATGACTTGTTTGCGCACCTCAAGTCATTTTTGCTAGTGCCCTGTTACGCTGGGATGCTTGCGAAGCAAAGGTGAAGAGGTGAAGCATGTTGAACCATGAAGCTTTGAAGGCGGGAGTCACGTCTGAATTCAGGATGTTGAATTTCTCTCCGGGCCGGTTTCAATGGCGTCAGCATAAATACGTGATATTGTGATCGTCGTCGGAAACACCAAGTAGATACTACAAGCGAGAAGGCCACGGAAACAGATACATGTTCGTAAATACTCTACACAGTAGCAGCAGAGGTAGCAAGAAAATCATACGCGCAGTGTTGATAGGAGTGGGTGAGGATGTAATGGATCGAAACAAAGGCGAAAATCAATAGCGGTAGAATAACATGCGATAGATGAAACCAGCCTCATCTCGAGGCGTACCCGGAAGGATGTTCCCCATCTTCTCGATGAAATCGTGCTCCTTCTCGACCTCCCTGAAGGTGGTTAGAATCGTGTTCTTGTTGAAGTTGTCGTAACCATGCGAGTTCAGGTAGTCCTCCGCCGCAGTAGTGAGACCAGTGGGGTCACCACCGATGGCCCTGGCTGCTCTGAGGATCATTCGAATCGGGCCTGCTAACAAAAAAGCCGGTGAGTGATCAAAAGAGAACCATCATGGAAATTCCCTCACCGGGAGAAGAAGAACCATTGGATAGACGCAGGGCGAGACCTAATCAAAAGTGAAGAATCAGCTGTCTGGTCCTTGGAAGACAGTCTACAGAATCTTACCATGACTGCCTGAGGGAGAGCCCGCGCCAAAGTGAGTCTCATTGCGACCTAAACAAAAGAGGTCAGTGCACGAAAACAGACTAGATCTTGTATCCTCACTACGAGTCGGCGAAAGAGGATCGGCGTGAACTCCCGCAGTCAACGGCGGAGTGACTATACGGAATGGTGACATATCAGCTGCAAGAGGAGGTCCCGAGGTGCGCTGCGATTGTGTTGGCGTTCCTGGAATGGTCCTCAGGAGAACAGTCTGACCCTCCTGAGTTTCCTTTCCCGCCGCCTTGTCAGGAGAAGCTGGCATACCAGTATAAACTGGAGGAGATACAACTGCAGGGGGTGGCATGGAAGCCAAGGGTTGAGGTAAACTTTGCGACTCTGGACATGCTGGCGAGGCCCACCCGGTAGAGATGAGATCAACGTGAGGCTCTTGACCTTTTGCGGCCATGGCAAAGAATGCACCCATCCACGTCGAGTGAGTGAGCATTTTCTTGTACATGAGGCTGCAAGGTGCCATCCACGCTTCACGAGCGGTTTTCCTTTCCAATGCAAGCGTGAGCAGTCGCGACTAAGAAAAAGTTGGAAGAGACTTACTCGTCAACGTAGAGGCACACAGACTTTGCAGCTAGTACTGCCCAAAAAAAACTACCAGTGGAGGACAGGAGTGAATCCACCTCTTGAAATGTTGGCGAATTGCGAAGGATAGCACAAAGGCTCACAGGAGACGCCTCGTCGAAGTGTTCGTTGACGAGAGGCTGTAGACGACCTGAGATAGTCGCTGCCATATGTTCCGGGACTTGCATGACAATGGGCCAGATCCCTCCAGAAACGCCGGGGACAAATGGGCTGGCAAGACATCTATCAGCAACGATCAACTTGTGAATCGAACGTGCTTACGATTTAGAATATATGCCCGGAGCAATGGGGCCTGTGCTGTTCGCGTATGATGGTCTATAAGGCTCGCGGTCGTTAGGCCAAAGGAAGATGTAGCGGAATTGGTTGGGAGTCATGTTTTGGGTGGGAGTTGGGGGGGGGAAAGCAGGAAAGGTGGCACCTGCGGCCTGAGGACCTGCCTATAAGAGACGAGCAAAAAACAACATCAGTAAACAAATCAGCTTGTTAAGCTCTCTGAGATCTCGATGCTCTTCATGAGAAGAGTCAGGCTTGAGTCAGTGCCGAAAGAAGAAACATACGTCTGATATCCACATGAATTTCGCGTGAAAACGCGTCCTGGACGCGACTTGGGCACGTCCAACGCCAGGGGATGCGTAACAGACCAGCAGATAGTCGCGCTACATTCGTCACGATACAAAGTGTACAAGAAATACGTATGAGATATGAAACATCCCGCATCGTTGACCTACACATGCCATCCATTCTGTTCTTGTTCAAGTTTGAGTGGGGTCTTCGACGTTTGCATCGGTCTCATGGTTTTCCTCGGCCGGTTTGAGCTCTTCTTTCTTTGTGACCCATCTGATTTTTTCTCGTGAAGCCGGAAGAGCTAGATCCTGAAGTTAGTGCGACATCTCAAGGCGCTGCCGATGAGGCTCACCCTCAATGGCAACATTTGTTTGCACATTTGGTACGGTAGGGCGAACCAGAAGCCTCCCTCTACTTCGATTCTGGAACTATGATGTTAGCAATACTCCGGATATGAAGACCGATACTTAGGAATGGTACTTACAGCACCACACTGACAGACACAATCTGAGTTTCTGGTGGTCACTTTAGGGCGTGTATGTATTTGTTCTTCTGTTGAGTACTCACTTCAATGGTGATGTCGTGCTCTGGTTTAAGTTTTAGATATGAATACGACCTTGAACAACCACTTACCAAAGAATTTCTTGGGGTGTTGTGGTGGTTGAAGGTTGAGTGGTACAAAACAACATCAAATGGCGCTTGGTGATCTCACGCGTCTTACCAGTTCGTTACCTACAACCTCCACCTCCCTGTCACTTACAACCACCACCGTCCTCGCAACTTCCAAAACCAGTTGACTAGGCAAGATTACATGTTATTTATCTCACTTCTCAAGGTTACTGGCCAAATGCACTGACAGGAAACGCGACAAACACATATTCCGAACGCGTGAGTGTCAGGCATGAGTGTCTCATCGGAAATTAACATCTTCGTTTTCTGCCTCGTTTTGCCACTCAACGCAGACTCGAATGGATTTCTGGGTACCTCTAGTGTATACCCTTCTTTTGTAGGGATCATGGTCCATGTCCTAAAGCGCCAGACGCTAGGACTACAGGAACAGCGGTGGCGGAAGTTGACTAGCAGAGACGACGACGGAGACGACAGAGGTAGCGAGCAGAGTGCAAGAGCAGGTAGTTAACTGGTCCCAACGACAAGTCAGATACATTGCAGATAGAGAAAGACAGAAATAACTACTCACCTGGTCCCAACGACAAGAGGTCAAGATGAGGGACCAGGTGTAAACTACCTAGCTTATATACCCAGTCAGAGGTCTGAGATATGAGTCGTGAACGAATAGGAAAGGCAATAAGAAAACAATAAGGAAACAATAGTAGTCAAGTATAAAACAATAACGAGTCCGGAATGAGTAACTAGGAGATGAGAGGAGACAATAAGAACAATAGAATGAATGGGTCGTGAAGAAGGTGTAAAAGACAATAGTGTGAGAAGGAGATATGTGGGGAGGGGAAACGGGCGTCTGGTAGGCGTCAAAGAAACAAGTAAGCGCTGAAAGGGGAATAGGCGCTGAGAAAGGAAAAGATAGGGGGAAAAGCGGCACTTCATGACATTACCCCCCTTCTAGGATTCATCGTCCTCGATGACTAGGCCCCTTCTCGATAAGCTGGCCCTGCTGCGGCGGGGAAC
>JANHQD010000939.1:0-10657 GCA_024721195.1 Marasmius sp. AFHP31
TCTCCATCCTATTCCGGGTGCAACCGTCGACGGCAGTGTCTAAGCATATCGCGTTTTTAGTTCTTTGCGATGGGGGACGCGTTCGGAAACAGACACACGAAAGCTATGTATGTTTGGAGCGTCCGATGCATACAAAACCGTAACTTAGTACATATTTCGAAATTCGAAAGCAGTACCTGAGTTGATGAGTATGTTGCAACAGACGCAAGCAATGGGCCCAAAACTCTAGCACTCATCATCAGGATTCGCAGGAAAGAGGTAAAAGTGATATTCAACGACACAGCGTATCCCGGTCACCACAGTTCTCGTATGCTTTCCACAGACGGAGGAGTGACATGAAATCGGCACAGCGGAGTACAGTAACGAAACTCTGCGGAGATTCGGCATGGTGAAAAGACAGCTGCACGGTGGGCAGACCGCTATGTCTCGCTCGAGAATCGAGGGCCTCAACTAGCTGTCCCGCGACCCTCGACATCCCAAGAGAGAGGGTCCGAGGTGTGGATACGGAGTGGTGAGTGCTGGTGCAAAAGTGGCCGTGGTTTCGTGATCTCTCCGCGCCTCCGGCATTGTGGGTAAGAGGAGTACAAGCTAGGGCATGGTCAAATGACTTTCAAAAGGTTATGAAGGTGGAGCGTGAGTCGTATCACAAGCTCCTCGAAGGAACATGAAGAGCCCTGCAGGACATTGAGAACGGGCTGGGTCGAATATGGCGTGTCGTGCATTGAATGGCTGATCACTTTTGAGGGAGATCAACGATGGCAATACAAGCACGGAAAGCAGCTTTGTTATTACGAGAGAGGTATCGAAGAAATTGAACCGTGATTGCGGATGGAGAATTCTGGAGGAAAGGGTCATAACCACAAGCAGAAGGCTGTCAAATGTTCAACGGATGGGATTCGTTGAAGAGCTCTGAATACGAGATTTAGAGAAGCGATGTCAAGGAGATTGACTGATTGATATGGGGCAGGTATAACATACGCGCGCGACCAGATGTGTGAGTTTTGGGGCTTCGCGAATGTCCTCCAGTGTGAATGGAATGTGATCTTCGTAGATTTGAGAACCTTCAGACGACAGAAATCCACGCCTCCATCAATCCAGGTAGTCCACTAAGAACGAATACTCTCTTGGATGGATAAAATGATGGATGCCTTCTGAGAAAACTTTGTTTGGAAGTCTTCAGATGGCGGATATCATCGCTCGACGTTCTTTCATCCGTCTCTTAACCCTATCCATCCCCTCTACGAGCGTCTTCAATAGCTTCTGAAGCCACTTTACTTCTGCACCGTACAGTGACACTCTTTCGTCGTCCCTCTCTAGCTGTTCCACGGTCTGTGGCACCCATCGGTCTACAGGCACGTAATCCGAGTGAACCACGTTTGTTGGTAAGGGGACAATTTGGTCCAGGCTAAGCACGACAAATTAGTGCTTGTATTGGTCGCAAGTGACAGCACTTTGCAAGAGGGTGTTCGGGCTGGAATACTCCTTTTTGGATTGTGAGGAAAGTACTGGCGTCACGTATGAGGCCGTTGGACCGTGGTGGAGGCATGGCACAAACCCGGTCGGATGCCCAACCGCCTAAGTAATCATTGTCGCCGAGTTAGAGCTTCCTTGTCGACGAGCACGAGGTTCAGAGGAAGGTACTGGAATTTGGATGTTGGCGTTGCGGTGGTCGTAGTTTGCACGAGAACCTCATCGTCAGTGGGCGCTTATTGAGGCCCTTCAGTATTTTGTTCGGGCCCGGGCCGATAGCTCTCTCTTCCCAAAACCTTCGATGTTCAACTCACCCCGCAGCACGTTTGATGACCACACAGCCTAGCATCACACCTCAAATTTTTCGCATTCTTGTAGTAAGCTGTTGTCTTTCCCCACTGCGCCCAATCTACTCCAATTCGTATCACCAAGGACAATGGTCGTGCAATATTGCGGTTCTGGGGCGGCAAAGGTCCTCATTGGGTGCTATTATTGTTGTGGATCATGATATGTTGACCACAGCATCTGGACGGCTTGCCTTATCTTTTGACCATCACCTTCCCCCCCTCTACCAAACCCCTCCGCCCATAGGTTCAATGCTCTCTCGGTTCTTCCACAAGGCGCGGAACTTTCAGATTACTGGCGGTAGCTTCAACCACGTTCAAGGAGATCAGCACAACCACAACTATACGACAACAATCGTACAAGCGAAGGAGGAAGAGCCTTCAGAATTCGATGAGGTGAGTAGATAATGTTCTACGTCGAACGATAGGAATTTGACGATCGTCGTAGTACTTCAAGGTGAAGCTCGGTGGGATCTTGAAGCTGAGGGATGTTGGGTCTTCTGCCTATCCGCGACAATGGGACGACGGGAGACGAGAGTGGGGAAGAGGGAGAACTTCGGTCTGACAAGACGATCTGTACAGCGAGGGTGCTAGAGCAACCGGGGATGGTGTTTACGATGTTACAGTATAGTGGGCCAGATGCTCACAGGGTACGCCTATCAATTCTTGAGCACAAGGAACAGTCTAATTCCCTTTCCAGGCTTTTTTGGAAGACTTTCGGATGCTATCAGGTACACTGTGCGCACTATCCCTCCAGCTCTCATTGTTATGGATACTTAGATCACGCTAGGACGTCAAATGTGTCGCAAATATATGGTTACAGCAAGTCGTCCATTCCATCACTCCTATTGTACCACAGTACGTGGCAGTCGCGTGCTCTAGGTTGGGTTTTGCTGACCTTTTTACTGTAGATTTGGCACCAGCTTCGCGGTTATGGGCTGACCAGGTGAGTCCGAGCCAATCATTCACTTGTTTATCTGACAAGTTGAGTAGATTCACACTCACTGGCTATCCCCAGCATATTTCGTTGGAGTGGAATGGGAAGACAGAACACGCCTGGATGTCGCAAGCTTGGAGAGTTTTTCACAATCGCGGGATTGCTTTGGAGGACGATTTGAACGTTTATTGTGCGTTGTCAGGCTTGCATTCCCATTCCACCCGTTGACGGTTCACAGACCTTGTCTGCCCTTCCGCTAAGTTGGATTCTGAATGGCTAAAACCCTCTGAAGTCCAACTCAAACGACAATCGCAACAACCAATCTACCTATTTGTTCGTCCACCTCCTTCCGACTTCAATTACAATCATCACAAAACTTCTTCCCTCTATTACTGGTCCTTTCACGAAGACGGCCGCTCTCCTCTCTCACCTGATACCTGTCGCGGCCTCGGCCTTCCCGCCGAGCTTGTTTATCGCCACTCCTCTTACGCGACTTCTTGGTTCAACAAAGACTACAAACGCATACACCAATATCAACTCCTCCGCGGATTTGACCCTTCTACCACCGACTTTGCTCGTCATCTTGAATACGATGGAAACCTTTTCCAGCCTGTGAATGACTCGGATCGGTTTCAAATCCACCGAGGTGCGCTTCATCGTTCTCATCACTCTGAGTCTCTGACATTACCTGACCTTCGATTTTTTTGGAAGGATCTCCGCCCGAAAGTAGATCTTCGACGCCAACACCCGACATATGGAAAGAGAGTGAAGATTCTGCTGTAATCGAGCCAATTCTAGCATCCACGACCTCTGGAACTCGGCTCGGTCATACTGGATTTTCGTCACCCGCATTCCGCCCATCGCCCGCGGAGGTCTCAAGTGAACTGGCCACTACGACGGGGGCCCTTGATCTGGACGTCGATTGACAACCTGTTGTAGGTAAACTCATTCGTTCTGAATCTCTGCAGGCTGCGCAACTCAAATATACTTGCTTTCGCGATCACAAGTGGACGAGGTGCATCCGATGCTGAGGTTGGCCGCGTTGTTGGAACATTCACTAGTATAATATATAGTCTGTCATTTTGTACTATCTATTTAATGGATCCCGACGTTTCTAACTTCAAAGATGCAGTTATATTCATGCCTCGTCGTCGATATATCGGCGGCTGTACCTGTCTATCCATCGTTGGATTAACCGTAAAAGTCCCTCGCCGAGCCCCTTGAACATGTACTTGCAAGCTTCTGCACGACGCCTACACCGTCGCCCACCCACAATCCTCAGCATTACATCAACAAGTTGATATCTATATTTGTCATATTCTTTCCAGGACAAGGAACATGAGGAAATGTTCATATCAGTTACCTGGCCGCCCCAAAGTAGGATGCTGCTGTCGAGTAGTAATGGTCATCACACTCATATGCGCAATCCACTGTAAATCATAGGCGCCAAGTCTTCTGGCCTTGTTACTATGTCGCGCTTGGATTGCAAGTTGGCTACTAAAACATACGAATATAGGGATGACACGGCTACATCACTTATCGACTCATATCCAGAGACCATAAATCTCTGCAAAAAAGGACGTTTGGTAGAATTCAACTCCCCCCGTAATCCATCTCGTTAGAGAAATGTCTATCGCTGTTTCATTTTCATGCATCTCCGGCGTTTGCTATCCAAGTCAAATACCACGCCGGTAAACCCACTCGAAGTCTAGATCGTTCCTGTCTACGACCCATAGAGCATGGGTAATCCAGACTCCCTCTCTGCCCCGCCCTCGAAGCCCGCTTGTTGAACGTTGCACTACGGTCGTCAAGGACCCTAACTCGGGTCGCGAGCCACGGACCGATACAAATGCTGGTGTGGGATACTGCAATTGGGGGTAGGTGTCCAGGATGTGTGTGAGCTTGAAGTTGTGGGTCGGGTTGCTAGCTGATAGACAAGGAGAAATTCGGATTGAACGAAAGAGCGAGATCTAATGGGCACGGGGATCCAAAGTTGAGGAGATGAAGCGAAGGTTCATGGGGTGCCGCAACAACGGTTGAAGGGACTTGGTGGACCACTGAGATCGATGAAATGTAGGGCACCGCAGCAAGCTTTCTGGCGAGGATTCTTCGCGAGTCGAGTTGTATCCTATTGTATTGTGCCGACGCCAGTCAGTAATTTTCGAATAGAGGCGAAGAAAAACTCATAGATACCCCAGTAAATCGTAAGCAGACAGCCAGTGTAAGCCCCACATATCGACAAATCACTCCTCTGTTGTGAGCATGTAACCACTGTGCCGACTCGCTGCACAGTGTGGAGAGGCTTCAGACCGCTTTCTGAGCTGTTATGAGTCTAATACAAGAAAGATGAGTTGGTAACGATAACAGAGTGGATATACTTAGTCGAGAATAAACCTACCAGATCGCACTAATAGTACAACCGTCGAGATTTTCTGTGAATTCGTTCATGAGAGTCCGATGAGTCTAAAGAAGCTTTATCGTCTCACCTTACTCATCGACGAGGGCGAGATCCAGAGGACGGTGTTGGAACTCGAATGTCGGTGTTGCGGTCACTGGTGGTCGTAGATTGAGCGAGAACCCCATCAGTGGTGGGAACTTATTGAGGTCCTTCGGGATTTCGTTCCTGATAGCGTCCCGCATCAATCCGATGGGAGGTGATCGTGGCAAAAGATCCACTTTTGTCACGTCGAGATTGGCACGAGAGGTATACGAGGACGTGTAGCCAGTGGCTGAACGCGGAAGTACGGGGTGTTTCGTTATGTGAAGTCCTTGAGCTACAAGATGTTCAACGAATCACTGCAAACATCGAGGTTTTGAGGTAAAGAGAAACTGAGAGTGATTGATTACGCCTGTCCCTTGCACTAGTGTTTTCTGCCCTCTAACACAACCCACTCTACGGATGAGAGAGCTATCGAGACCAGATGAGGTATTGCAAAAGTAGACGTGCCGTACACCCTCTGAGCCACCCTCGAGTCATGCTACTGGAAATCCATGCTCCTTCGCATTCCGTGTACAGCGGGGTCCATGGTGTTGAGTCAAGGCCCCTAGGAGCCATCTAGAGGGTTACTCGATATCCAGAGCAAAACGTTTGATGCGTTGGCCTTGAGTGGACATAATCGTGGTTTGAGCAAGAAACCGTCAGCGGTTATTCTGAGTCCTTCGTTCTTCGGGCCGACCGTACCGGCAAGCAAAAATTCGTTCCCGCTCTGGCCATGGCTTACTCACCTTTTCCCACTTGGCCTCCATCACGAGGGTCACCACCACCGCTGATAATCTCAACGATATGGATGGAAAGCAGAATGCTTCCTCCAGTCTCTGGAGCGTACCACAGACATAATGAAGGCCACATTCAAGACCCTCAAACAAGAACTCCCATCTTCGAGTAGTTGAACCCGCCTTGGTTGGCTTTCGATGGAATCCGTGGATATCAAGAAACCACGCTGGCTGGCCTTCGCTCTCGACCAGGATCACCAAAACCACATTCACCGCTACCGTCGGTCTCTTTTCTTCCCGCAGTGACATCAATCATAATGAGGATCAGAATCCTACGGTATGCTCGCCTCGAGCTAGGACGTCGATCTCCTTGGCTACACCGTCTATCCGTCGCGATCCAAGATATTACATTGACAAAAAGAAGAAAATGGAAAGCGTAAACACAGCGAAACCGGCCGAAAACAAAGCAAGAATAACCCGAGTGGGTCAAGATAGATTGTGAAACAAGGATACCAGACTACCTGTCAGGCCTCCGTTCCCCCCCAATCTCTCCCAGGCGTGACTCCGTCGGGGCGTCCCGGGCGTCTTCCTGGGTGTCTGCGGTCCAGTTGGTGGTATATTGAGCCGTCTCTCCCCAACACCAACATCACCTGCTTCCCCAATCCGCTGCGACACCGGCTCTGCTCTCCTCACTTCATCTCCTCTCATTGCAAGCGGACACTGCCCATCCACCTGTGCTAGCGCCCTGAATAGATCCTGCGGACTTCGATGAGGGTGTGGTCGGGACTGAGAACTATCCGGGGATGGATAGTCATTCAGAACTTGAGCAGCAGATATAGTCGATTCTCGAACGCTGTTGACAAGGGAGCATCCCCGGTGCGAGCCTCCAAGGCCACACCTATCAGAGAAATGGTGTGAGGTGTCTGTCCGTCAGGAACGGAGTCGGGCATTTCCTGCAGTCGAATGATTGAACGGTCAAAGTAGGTCAAACGATTGTGGATCGAGCAGGTTTGTTGATCTTTCCGCGCTCGATTTCCACCTGCATGGTGTGCGAGCAAGCGAGACAACGGAAAAAGGCTTGTTACATTTCAGGGACGACGGGTGCGGCACGAACGACGCACACCAGTTTATCCGTGTCTAAAAGGACATTGAGATGACTGAAGGTCACCGTAAGTCACGAAGCACATACCGGTAGGACTAAGATCTCGCATGTTGAATGGTATCACCCCATACGGGCGAACTGTGTAGTTGCTGCTGATGATCGTTCCAATTTCATCGTCACCCTCAGCACCCTCCATTCCGTCCAGGCCTGCCTCCTGGTCGCGTTCTGCCACTTTCAACATCAAGTCTTGCGAGACCATATCCATAGTAGCAACGACTTCCTCTGGGTACTTGATCGGATGATTGTGAAGTTTTCTCGCTGGCGGATAGGCGTATATGTTAACCATATCCAAGTTAAGATTCGTGTCACCGGTCTGTCTCATGCGACACAGATACGTTTCGTAGAGCAGTTCCTCGTTTTCATCGATTGAGTAGGCGCTAGTGGGACGTCCCTACTCTCGTTCATGGGCTACTCGGCATTTCGGCTTGAAACCCTGGAGGAATTGTCGGAAAATGCGTGTAACACCGTGTAGGTTGACCAGTGTACCCCAACTAGCACGAATTTCATCGGGTTCGTCGTCAGGTTCAGGTTCAGCGTAAGAAGGTTGACCTGGCTCGAGAGAAGAGGCAGGCAAGTCGAGGCCGTCCATCAGAATCCATGGGTGCATCGGATCGCCGTGCGGCGTAGTCCCTCCGTGTAGCTTCACGTATTCTGCTGCTTGTTGGAGTAAAAGTAGTCGGATTGATGTCACCCCTTCGTTTGCTGGCCACTGGTAAAGCAAACGGACTCCTGCAATCACGGTGAGCACTGTATTACAGACTAAGGTACGAAAACACGCACCGAGAGCCTCAATCTGAGGAAGGCCCCGTAGATTTAAAAAGGTCGGATCCCGCTCTGGGGACCTACTCTCACTACTGGCGTCAACCGGTTCACCAAGAACCCATAAAATCGCACTTCTTCCCTCTATTCCTAAGCCAAAGTCCGTGCGATCCCTGTATGTTTCCAAAGTGCATGTTGGAGGTTTGAAAGTTCGAGAGACTGCTCGCATGAGTGGCCAGGCTCGACAAAGACAAGAAGATTCACGTACCCAAATGGACCGTTCGATAGGATGTGTTCCATGCGACTTGGAGCTCTGTCCCGGTGAGCATCCATCCGTTGTATGTAGGCTGGCAGACCCAAGTCCCTGTCGTTATGTAGGTTAGAATGCGGGGATACACATGTCAGAAACATGAACGCATACGTCTGAATGGTATGCTTCGTATTCGGATCTCGGACTGATATCGACGATGTTGACGGTGGGCATCATGCTGCATTCGAAAAGACGGCGGTTGTAGGGAATACCTGAGGCAGCGCATCAAAAGTCTCACGGCGTTCGGAATCGTAGAGGTCAACATGACTGCTGGGGAGGTCTCGGAGTTGAGCTTGAAGTAGCGCTATCGTAGAAATTACACTAACCCGCCTGGTGTCGTGGTGGACACCTTGTTGAACTTGGAGATGAAGACCTGAATCTGGATGTGTAGACCTCCACGCTCGTATACTACATGATGATCATGGCTTGAAACCTCGGGGTGCGTGCTCTTCGTTCTTTAAAAACTAGTTCTCCCAATCCGTTATTCTTCATTGGGTAGACTCTTCCTGCGATTGATAGAGGGAGACCGAGATGAGAGAGCGGCAAGTCGACGTTGACAATCAAGGAATGATACGAGGTCAAAGAGAGGATGTTCTCGGGTACTCTGGGGGTCGTCAAACATGGTTGGGCGTGGTAGCGTTGAGAACACATACCTGTGATGATCATGACCGCCAATGATATTCCTGTTCTTTCACCATCCCCGGTCACATCATTCCCTCCAGCATGCACGGCAAGTTCAAGACACTGCGATCGTTACGGTTAGCATAATTGTCGTTGAACGAGTAGACGCCAAAGAACCCGAGCGCATAATTTCTCTAGTCTTGAAACGAGACAAGAAAGAAGTTTTTTATCGTCTCCTTTTGCGTGTGGGTGAGTGTGAGATCTAGCAGTCGGCGTTAGAACTTGAATGTCGGTGTCGCGATGGTTGTGGTTTGAGCAAGAACCTCGTCTTTGGTGGGCGCTTATTGAGTATGGAGGCCTTCAGAATTTTGTCCATGCCCGGGCCGACGCCTCTTCTCTTCGCACGACGCAAACCTCGATGTGCAACGTTCAACATTCAACTCTCGTTCGACTCTGAAACCTGTTTGTCGACCATGCAGCATACTACCTCGTCGAAAGCCTGTTTGCATGCGGTTCGATTGGGAACTCATCGTGACAGGAGCTGGAATTTGAGGATGGTGTCGGTGAGTTGTGGCTCGTATTCTCGGACTGTGCCGCTGACAGCGGTCTGATTCATATTGATAAAGTCAGTGGTCGTGCAATTATTGCGGGTCTGGTGCGGCGAAGGCCCTAATCGGGCATTTAACATTGCTGTTGACCATTACCATGCGTTGGACACGATGCATTCGAACGACTTGCCTTATCCCTTGACCATCACCTTCCCCCCCCCCTTCTCCTCTTCTACCAAACCCCTTCACTCACAGGATCAATGTCCTCTCAGTTTTTCCACAAGGCTAGGAACCTCCGGATCACTGGCGGTAGCTTCAATCAGGTTCAAGGAGATCAGTACAACAACAACTATATGACAACAATCGTACAAGCGAAGGAGGAGGAGCCTTCAGAATTCGACGAGGTGAGTGGATAACGTTCTCTGTCGAACGACAGGAATCTGATGATTGTGGTAGTATTTCAAGGTGAAGCTGGGTGGGATTCTCAAGTTGAGAGATGTTGGGTCTTCTGCCTATCCGCGACGATGGGACGATGGGTGTAGGTGGGAGTGGGAAGTGGGGAAACCTCGGACTTGCAGGACAATTTGTACAGCGAGGGTGCTAGAGCAACCGGAGATGGTGCTTACGATGCTGCAGTATAGTGGGCCAGATGCACACAGAGTATGCCTATTGATTTTTGGGCTCAAGAAACGGTCTAATTCCCTTTCCAGGCTTTTTTAAAAGATTTTCGGATGCTATCGAGTACACTGTGCGTACTATACCTCCAATTTAAATTGTTATGGATGCTCAAATCACGCTAGGACGTCGAATGTGTCGCAAATCTATGGCTACAGCAAGTCGAAGATTCCATCACTCCTATTGTACAACGGTACATGGCAGTCGCCTGCTCTAGGTTGGGTTTTGCTGACCTTTTTACTGTAGATTTGGCACCGGCTTCACAGTTGGAGGGCAAACTAGGGTTTTTGGGTGTATCGTATCTCAGTAGTTTGGCTGTAAGTAGCCATTGTAATATTTGGAGACACTTGAATAAACTGGTTATAGTTTCAATTGAGGTGCAGGCACGTTGACGAGCTGTGGGTAGATACTGGGAGAGGAATTATCTGCCGTGGTCCACCAGGGCCAGCCTTTGAGAACAAATACTTGCTAATGCCCTTTTTTGGGGGGTCGGACGTGCCTTTGACGACAGATCTTCTTCAAAGTGATGTTTTGTTACGCTTCGCGGCGAGTCTAAAGTTGAAGGAAGTGGATTACTACGTCATTCGTTGTACTTTCCCCTCGTCACGGATCGATGCA
>JANHQD010000942.1:0-36810 GCA_024721195.1 Marasmius sp. AFHP31
AGATGACGGGTTTGTTCTGAAAAGTCCAGTTGAACTTAGTTGACGACGAGCTACGGAAGCAGAGACGACAACTTACAATCGTGATTGAAGGTTGGACTATATACCAGCCTTCGTAGCTCAGAGCCGTACCAAAGTAAAAGCCCCCACCATCTGACAGGAAAGGGGACAATGTCAAGTAAGCACCAATAGGGGGCACGACCGCTCCGACTCACAAATCCAAACCATGACGGGTAGTTTCTCGGTAACATTGCTCGGTTTCCCTATCGACCGATTTAGCTGGATGCGAGAATGAGATATGAATTGAACTCACAGATGTGCAGAGTCAAGCAGTCCTCTGAGGTGTCAGAGATATAATCGGCCAAGCCTTGTGGGCAGCTAGGGCCATAAGTCGTTGCATCGATTACCGTATCTGAACCACTCGGACTCCACGCCACAGGTGGCTTGAAGCGTTGTGTGCCGACGGGCGGCTGCGCGAACGGGATGCTCAAGAAATAGTCGGTATTACCAGAAGCGTTATGAGTGCCCTGATATGTGACGCCATTTCCTCGAATAGTAGGGCCAGTGAACTGAGCTGCAGAGAAAGTGCTTCCGAGAGCTATGAAAGTTTGCACCCAGGATGCAATAGAGCGCATATTGAAGGGGTTGGCAGAGAATCACACGAGCCGGAATCTAGGAGGCTTTTATATTGCATGGAGCGCGCCAGATGACTGCGTTGCTTGCCATAATATTGTGTAAACATCCCGCCTCGCGAGAAGAACATCAAGTTCGTTCCCGTATTGGGTAAAGATCGTCCAGTAACTTGTCCGGAAGTGGAGACCTGGGCTGATGTGGGGCGCAACCGGTGGCGAGTTTAATCGCTCGAGTCGACGCTGGAGGGTGTTTCACGGACAAAAACAAGTGCCGAAACGATCTATCCGGATGGTCGTTCGACCTCGGTGGTCCGCCGCGACATTGACGGGTCTAAATCATTCCTGGCTTCGGTAAGCAACATCACAGGATGTCTAGCCGCGATGACCGTGTGTCGAGTTGTTTGAACTAATGAAAAGGCCATCATTCTGAACTGTCCCCAAGAAGAATCATATCTATAACTTGGACTTGCTTTGACCCGACTTGAGACATCCTTTACTTGGCATCAAAGCGCCCGCGGTTTCTGAACGCGAACCTCTGTTTACCCAGTCCTTCTTTTGCCCTCGCTCAGCCAAGCCAATCTCCCTCCTCGGATAATCTTAGATCGGTATTATTCGATCCCAGGAACGCCCCCTGTCCCCTTACCTGCAGGTTTCTGAAGGCGCCTTTGATGTAGATAAGACTAGATGCGGCCAGATAGCGTCCCTCCCTCCGAGATAACTAAATAATAATCTAAAAATGATAAAGCTGTGACCGTCGTCACTCATCCACGCCCACCTGGAACGAAACACGCGTTGCACTTCTTGACCACGATGCCCGACTTTTCCTCGATTTTGTGCCCGAGCTGGCCAACGTTCTCTGCTCATGGGCTCTGGGCCTTGCTATTGGTCTATCATTGGTGGGCTCCAAAGCTTTTCCTGCCTCATGGGCCGCGGGTTCAGCTCGCAAATGCTTTCCCTCCGACAGGTGAAGTATTCTTCACCTTCTCTTCCTGGCTTGCTTCACTGAGGGATTTATGCAGCATTACCTGTCTTCGCACTCTAGGGATGAGGAAATTGGAATTCCAGATGCTGCCGGCGGAGGAATAGAACAACGTGCCTCGAGGACCACGGGTGATGGGCTTTGGACTATGAGTAAGTGAACTTCGTTAGCTGGACCCATAAACTCCCATTCACTTACTCTTTGACTTTTCAGATTGCGCTCAGACAGATGGCACGTCTCACCTTACAGGATATGCTCAGTCCTGCGCAGCCACCTCTGCCTCCTGAACCGGAGCCACGGCCAAGTCCCCCGCGTTCTCCAACATCAGAGGCGCCCGAACCTCAACAATCTGAACGACTCCTTCTGCATACAAACTATCGCTTGAACCGCAAAACCCTTCTATCCAAGGTGTACCAATACCCACTATCCACGTTTGTCGAGTATCCAGAAACCGGCTGTAACGATGCAGTTGGACATCTCTTCCAGGTGGATCCAGCGAATTGGAACAACCCAGCAAACGATTTCGCATATTCGCGTGGAGACCCGAGCGGTATGGAGCGTGGAACCAGGACGGCGTCGCTGCTGATTAGCTCTGTGAACGGAGAGGAAGTTCCCTGTAGACTACGGCGTTCCACTTGTATGTACTACCTATCTTTGTTATACGACTTTCGTGTTAAAACAGACAAGGTCAAGGGGTCAAAATCTGCCCGAAATACAACAAACACGATCGTTCGGCTCCTCACTGCTCGGCGTCACTTGAAATGCTAAGGGAGAGAATCAGTGAGGATCGTGATATGAGGCAGGAGTCGGAAGGACCGACGAGAGACGTTTTCGAGAAAACATCGTCCTACCTCTCTGCCCTCTCCAGAACTGGATGCCTGTCCGTCGTCTGCGAGCCTACCACATTCAACAGCTCAGAGGCTGCAACCCGGCTCTCAGCTCTCGAACAAAAGGAAACTCTCCAGCGAGGCCATAACAATTGGGTTGGCACATGTGAGGGTCGACTGGAGTTCACATATCTGTTCGACGGCACTCCTGTAGTGAAGTCCGTGGTTTTTCTATCCTCTCTATCCTTTCAACTCATCTCTCCTTTAGATGCGAACATCACTCGCGTCAGAATCGTGACCATTTCTTTGATGCTAGCGTTGGCAATGGCTTGTATGATCAGGACTACTTGGAGGCAGTGTTATGCGAGGATCAAGATGAAATAGACCGCATAGAAAGGAATGCAATGAAAGTTGGGTATGGGCCTCTGAGCGATTGCCGAAACGTCTGCAATTTCTCGTCTCAGAGATGCTATTGTCGTGAGAATGCTCTTTTTTCCTGTCGTAAATTGTCTTTAATGCGTACCTCCCAGCTCATGCTCATCGCAATGACAAGGGAGAACTGGTGCAGCCTCTCATGGAACATCAAGCGTGCCTTGTCACCTACCAAGAATATGAGCCGCTTCCAGACTTCCGCCAGGAATGCCCGTATCGGTTCATCATAAGCCGCGGAGTGCACACCCATCCAATTCCACTCCCCATGAAGACACCGCATCAAGTGAAGCGAGAGGTCTACCAGCTTCTTCGACAGCTCGACGTTGACCTTCCAGACATAACTCCACGTCGATTGCTTGGCCACCCAACGACTAAAGCCTACTTACTCCAGCGATTTCCGTTACTTCGTTCTCCCACACTTGCCGATCTTCACATCTCCCTGACGAATAGAAGCCATTTGAAGGTCTACATCGACGCAATCAAGAAAGAGTGTTTCCCTCAGGGAACAGGCTGGAAAGGTATGTCCGTATGCGCGTGTCTTTCTATTCTTCTTTCTGAGGACAAGAATCTCTTACAGGTTTACTCCATCTCAAAGCACAACAAGACCGTTTGCTGGATTCCGACGATTACTACATCCGTATTGTTGAGGAGTTTTCTTTAGATGGGTTAGAAAACTCTCTTGACGATGATGAAGAGACAGAAGACCTTCTGGCGACAGGAGAAGCGGACGCAAATGTGCTGAGGATGGTCGTTTGTATGACTCCGGATGGGAGTGAACGACTGGCATGCGCTCAATACCTGCAGAGCGATATTGCGTTCCAGCGCATAGTCGGCTTCTATGAGTTTGAGATTTCGGCTCTGGATCGAAACTCCAACACAAGTCAGTCTCCGAATTTTTTTCCACCTTGCGTATACTTCAGGTCTGACGCGCATGGTAGATGTCACGTTCTGTCGCGTGTTTCTGACTCGGAAGAATGCCATGGCGCATCAACTGGCATTGCGAGCAATAGACAGGATTTTGAAGCAAGACGTAGGACGTGGGCTTCAGTGGAGGCACATTCACGGCACTCAAATCAACGATTATGGTGATGGTCAGTATATCTTGAACTGGGTTGTGGATCAGGACAGAGGACAAGCGCTAGGTGGGTCCACTCAGCTCTATCTCCCTGGAGTTCTTGCCATTGAACCAAACGCAACAGGCATTGGCCTCTACTTACAGGAGGTATCTAGGCAGTTTCCGAGTAAGGCCGATTTGCACGAGCCAGACAGGCTTATAATCGACCTCGGACCTTATGACCACGCTGCCCGTTTTCTTACCTTGTGCACCGTTCACTTTGGACGCAATATTCGGGGTTGCAGTGTGTCAGAAGAGGTGAGAAACTTGATGAGGAGCCTGCTTTGTGAGCAGCACTCGGAATGGGAGGAAACGTTGAAAGCAATCAGGGATTTAGGGGGAAAAGCGGGGTCAGGTATGGTAGCCTCCTCATCTCAGTGATTGAAATGACTTCTGAATGCTTTTAGACTGGTTGGCCGACAAGGAGACTCTGCCCTTTGTATTCCCTGCCATCTGCTGGGAAAAGAGCCTCATCCCCCGTGACATTTGGTTGGCTAGGCCGCACTCTACCAATACCGCGGAGTCAGTACACCGGGATGTTAACAGAGAGGGCGTACGATGTACGCTTGTCGGGGCGACTAAGAAGGGGATGCACTTCGACTTACTAAAGCTCAAGTCCCTTAAGGTTCGTACTCAGTCATTCTTACTCAGTCGGAGTGGATTTGACGCAGCAACAGTCTTTTGAGGACTCTGGAGTGCGTGAAACCTACAAGTCTAAGCACCCTTTCGAGAACGCTCTGGCAGCATTGAAGAAAAAAGGTGCGTTTCGTGTCGATATCTTCTGCTGGTGGGCTTGCCTTTGAATGTTCCTTTGTTGTAGATTCATTTCGTCGGAAATCCTTGGGGAACGCAGACCACAAAATCAAGTCACACAACCAGAAGATAGAGTCCAGTCTTCAAAAGCTTGAGGCAGGAAAACTCAAGGCATCCGAAGCAGCACGGCGATTGGATGGAATTTGTTCCGAACGCCAGGCTGAAAGATACGAACGAGCTCACAAAGCCTTCATGAAAGCGAGAGAGGCAGAGGGTAGATTGCAGCAAGCATATGACCGGCAAATCGAGCTCGGGAGGGCTCTACTGAAAACCGGGAGTGGAAAAACCGGAATCTTACTGCCTGCTTCGTCATTTGGACATGGCATTTGAGGTTAGCGCTGTAGACTATTGACTTTGTTCATACGTTGCGATGTATTGAGTGTATACTTTGATCTATGTCACACGCGTTGTCTCAAGCAGTAGTTCTAAAGCTGCGCGCAGCTGAAGGCCAATACCGACACGGCCTACCCGCCGTACGCCATAACCATAACGCATACTACAGCGCAGTACGCGCATTTCCTCTAAGGTAAGCCAACTCTTACGGCCAGACTAGTATGACAATTGTTAGTAAAGGTGCTACGGCAGGAGGTAAGAGAAAATCACTCACATCGATGTCGATTGCCCTCGCATTTCCAGGCTTATCCAACAGCCCAGAATTTGCCTATGAATTGTAAGTTTATAACATATACGGCGTAACGAGCTGATAGTTGGACTTACGATGTAGGCTTGCGCAATCAGGAGGGCCGTCATGATCATACCGAACCAGGATCCCCAAGCAGGGTGAACGTGGGTGGGGCTAAGCGTTGGCAGCGGAACGACCTTGCCCTTTAGCGCCTGAAGTTAGTTCGGACGCCGTGGTCCAGTGAAGTGAGGATGTTGGTGGTGGTTGAATGCGGTGACGTGTGCCGTATGATGCAGCTTCGAGGCGAGTACAAAAAATTTGAATCGAGGAGGGCCATTTCGCACTCGGGAAGTCTGCAGCGGTGTTGGTTATCAAGGAGAGGAGCGTGTGTAAGGCCCACGACGTACCTTGTAGTTACGTCGTTCACCAACAACGCCCTTCGTGTAATCCCAAACTTGGACGACGTACCCCAGTCCCCAGCCGTTCGTTAAGCCGTCAAATCCCAGCTCATCCCAGCTCTTCTCGAATGCGGCGTCACATCAGAGCTAACGCCCAGCCGTAGTCAGCGCCAACGTCACTCGGAAAAAGGGAAAAGAATACGCACTCGCCTCCTGGAATGCACTTTCCCCCTTTTCTGCTGCTGCGCCGATGACGTGGCAGCCTCGTATGACCCGTCCTGAACCGTTAACCCTTCACATCCCTCAGTCGGCGCAGCCGTACGAATTCGGGTGGGAGACTAGGGATGTCGATTCGTCTCGGGATTGTTGGAGTCGGTCTTGTTGCGAGAGTTGGACCGTGCCGGCGGTTGTGGTGAGGAAGAGACGAGTTCTGTGAAAGGCAATTGAAGGGAGAATTGAAGGGAGAGGACTCGGGGCTCTAGATTTCTGGAGTGAAGGTGTGTCTCTTGTGCCAGCATGCGACCCAGCGTCGGATTCATGAAGGCAGAACGCAGACGTGGTGGTAAAAGCATATGATCGTGACTTCTGTCACAATAGTCACAGGTATAAAGGTCATGCGCCGGCCCCTCACTCTCCCTCACGAACCTCCACCTTCTCATCCTCCAGCGGCCGCCAACAGAGTGCAGGAAGTGCGTTAGCTGCCTGTGCTACTATCCGGCGCCGCTATTTCACCAACTCGCCCACCTCAACTCAATTCGTCTCAACCCATTTGCCTCGCATAGGGCGTTCGCTATCGGGGTCGCTGACTGCTTTTTTAGACCAACCTCCCGCGTAGGACCACCGAGCCAGCAGGCGTTTGAGCGTTTAAGGGCGGTTCACCTTGCCTTCACAGTCTCGACGCGTGCAATACGCGACAGAGTTGGTTTGTTGATCGGATTCAACGAGACGCGCAAGCGCGTCTATCACGTGACAAGACGTTGATCATCGAACCCGCGCAACTCCGGCCTGTCTTCCCCCACTCTCAACAACCGCCCTCCCTCTTGCTCTCCCCTCCCATATCCACGCCCACCCGTTCTTTTCAACTCAGCTCATGGCCCATGCTCACAGCAGGCTCTCTCAGCACGATCCTCCCGCCCAGCCACGCCGTTCCGTGAGGATAGCCCTCATCAAGCTGGCTGATCTTTTTCCCCGCGCCTCTGCAGACGCCTTTCAGTCGGACGCGACGCTGCATTCTCTCACCACGTTCCTCGAAGACGTTGCATGGCTACGGCACGCTCAACCCCACGCCGAGCTGCACAACACCGACCCAGACCTTGACCCCGTTCTTCGTCAAGTCGAATCAGAGCTTGAGCAGGAAGGGCCCGAAAGCCAAGAACAAGGGGAAGGCGAAGGAGGGGAAGGGGCAGCTGGCTGTAAGCGTAGGAGGGCAGAGGATTCACGATCGTCGGAAATGGGCCAGCCCGATGCAAAGAGGGCAAAGGTGGAAAGGTGCGCTACGTTTTCCTTTAGGTGGCTCGTTGGCACCAATAGCTAACGCGCCTTGCTTATTAGGTCTTCAAAGAGGGCTAGGAAGCGGCAAAGGCAGAAAGCTAACAAAAGGGCGAAGACGCTACAGAAAGCTGCCAACGTACCCCCAGACGTAACTTGGAGGTGGGTTTCCTCAACCTCCCAAGTCTCCCTCAGCTAATTCTTTGCTCAGGACTCATCGAGGAGAGGAGTTGGAGCCCGGTGAACTCATTCGATTCGACTTCAAAGCAGTCCCAAAAAGCATCCACGGGGAAGTTCGGACCAAGGCCCGCAACGCCATTCGCACCGCCCAGAGATTCGAGGCCAAGCTTTCAAAGGACGTGGCTTGTCCCGTCGCCGGCTTTCAGGACGTGGGCAAGGACTCCCGGATTGCAACGACGGGCTGGCAGGGAAGGAACGCTTCAGTGGATGAGAGACAGCGGATAAGGGAGACCATCAGAAATGGACAGAAGTTTGAGGGCATAACCCCGATGCCCTATTGCAAGTGAGCTTCTTTTTATCCTTTCCACTCTGCGCCCGGCTTACCACTCTCTCCCAAGCAAAAGGCTATTCATCACCGACGGGAGTGGGCGCACGATCATCTTTCGCTCAAAGGTCACGTTCTATATGACGAACCACCTGCTTCCTCGCGTTGAGGTCGCAGTTCATGAGTTTATGGCGAAGGTGAGGTGGCCCTCTGAAGCGGACATGAAGAAGAATTTGCGAGGAGAACACTTCTTCTGCATCGCCGGTCACGACAGGAACAATAAGGAGGTGAGCGCTCCTGTGCCCGCAACGTGACGCGGCCTGCATTGCTAAACGAGACTTCAGAAGCCAGCCCTCAGCCAGTGGCACCTTATGAACAAGGCGATTCTTGAGGCATTCTTTGCGAAGGGCCAGCCTCTGGAGGAGCTCACTGATTACGGCTGTAACTTGGTCAGAAACGTGTTCCCGCCCATTGCAGCAAGGTTCAAGAGGTGCGGAGAGGAGATGGAGAGAAAATTCGGGATCAAGCCCTTATACGGCGGGTTGTTTTTCAACTTCTGCCTGAATGGCGTCAGGATGGGTGGCCCGAACCCAGTACCACGAGTCTTCTGCGAGCCCCATATTGACTTCAAAAATCTGGCTCTGGCGATATGCATGATATTCGTGTACGGTGCGTGTACAATCCTATTCTCACGCGTCAATGATGACCAACTGACCCATCCTTTTGGCACCCCAGGCCACTTCAACCACAGGGAAAAGTGCTGGATCGTGATTTGGGAGGCAGGCGTGGCCTTGGAACTGCCCATGGGGGTCTTCGTCCTATATCCCTCGTCACTGTTTCTCCACTTCAACGTCGACGTCTCCAGTGAGTTCCGAATGGCCATTCACCCCCTCGCTTCAAAACTGAATGCTCTTGAATTTAGATTTGAACTTTGTGGTTACGGACGGGTCAAAGCCAACCAGGGACAACTCCAAGCCCCTCAACTGCCTGTGTAGGAACCCTCGCGCAGATCACGGCAAGGATTGGCAAAATGCTCACGGTCGTGGATCCATGGTCTGGTTTAACCAGGCCAGCATGTTCCAGACCACTGAGCTGGGATACAACACTGTTGCACAGGCCGCCGCTGCTGATGCCAAGACTACCTGCGACGCAGAGGAGTGGCTCGCGAAGGGGATCTTTCCCGCCTTATCACTAGACGACTAGTGCTCTTCACCGCGGGTATGCTCTGGACACACAGCATCTACAATACTTACCAGTTTCCGAGTTTCATAAGTAAATTCATACTATAGTATAGATTATACGTATTTAGAGAATAATACAAAGGAATGAAATGCGAAACAGTCATGTTTGAGAGCATTGGACAGTACTGGGATGGATGGATGCCAAGTTCAAAATTGGTTGGGAACAAGGATAAGTTCAGAGTCTCAATACGCTGTTCTAATAAATGGAATTCATCATCTTGCCTCAATACAAATGTGGTATACTCTGGACGTATCTAAGATAGTTGCCAATTTTATCATAAGTAAGGGCATTCAAAGATGCGTCAAGAAGAGTGCAGCGCATAACGATAAGCTAGTTGCCCTTGCCTTTGCCCTTTCCACCAGCGTCACGAAGTGCAGGAGCAACAACACAGCTTCCCTCTGCATCGATGTGCAGAGCATGTCCCTCCACGGTACGGTAATGGAAGCAATCATTACAGAATACCTTGCCCTCCTTTGCAAATGCCCACAGATCGGACGGAATCCCAGCAGGAGAATTCCACATCAGATAGAGGCTACCCACCAACTCTGTCACCGCGTCATTTTCCTGGAGAGAGCCAGGCAGAATGTGACGAGAATTGAGCAGGCGCTCATGAATGTGGGCATCGGTTGCCTTGGTGTTGTCCACAATAAAGCTGACTGAAAGAGATCATGAGGATCGAGAATAGCGTGACAGGGCTAAGCTTACCTGGATAATCACTTTTGGAGTTTCGGCACTCTCCTTCGAGGCCGAGATGAAACCGGAAGCCCCATGAGCTGAATTCCGAGGAACAGGCGGGACAGGTTTTGGAGGTGGAGACCATAGCGTTGAACTCCCCAGGAGCAACGCCAGGAATGCCAGCAAGATCAAGAATCGTCCCCCCAACAGAAGTGTGAACATCACTACAATGTCGGAGAAAGAACGATCCAGAATGGACGGATTTAAAATCCTGCAACCGCGCAGGAAGTTCTGACCACATTATGTTAGAAGGAATTGATACGGGTGGAAAGACGAAAACCTTACGTTCCATCGACAAGATTTCCGCGGCCATTTTTTCACTTGCAAGAGAGACAAAGTCAGGATCTGGGAAGCACATCAGTGAGTTGACGAGGGATGGAAACACGGGTCAGGCTCTCACCGGCAGCCTTTCGAAATGCGACTTGCTCTTCATTGAGGATGTCAGATGAATCCTGGACCGAGGTTCCGAAAAGGATAGTTGACATTTCTGGGTTTTCTTCAGGCGGAGATGGCGTCGTCACAGAACGATCTACTAAGGGCGTCGCCTTTTGAGGGGTGGAGAATGTGCTAGAGGTATTGTCCGAGTTCAGAAAAGGAGGAGGAGAGTAGCAGGGTGGAGAGCGCGCGTTGAGTTCCCGCGTGCCCTCAATATCTGCAGAAGTGTTGGTAGGCTACGAAGCTGAAGGGCGTGAAGACTTACCAAGTTCGTCCTCCTCCTCCGCGTCTCTGTATTCTTCCTCATCCACAATCTCCTTTCCAGTCCAAGGGATAGGCACTGAGGCAGATCATCAGCATCTTGTGTTTCAGAGGAATAGAAAAGGGAAGTGAGCTTACTGCGACCTTGAAAGCAGCCTGCATGCTCAACCACAAAGAAGTACTCAGTTTTGGGCCCAACTACCCTACGATCCTTGACAGTCATGCTATACTCGGCTGCTGGCCTGTATGGATTGATGGAATGCGGACATTTCGGCAACTCGCACCCAGGAGTAAGCCGGTAGCTTCGAGGGGGAACGGTCTGGTAGGAACACGATTTCAGGCGGTGCAAAGGACTATGATAGTCCTAGGTAGTTAGCTTCGGAGTAGACAAGGTCAAGCAAAAATACTACTCACGGTAGCCACCGAATCCAACTCCTTCCAACGGGATCAAAGTCCCAAATCACATTGGGACGCTGGCGGAGAAGAACGCGCAACTCCCTCATGTATACCGCGATCTCCTCTGGAGTAGGGTCATAGGGAGTAACGTCATAGTCGTTGGCGGGTTGAGACCTAGAGGCACGGGTCCTGGAAGACAGAGGGTTGTAACGATGGTTTCTGGCTTGGTGAGAGGACATGATGGCAAAGGAGTGGGGAATGCAACGGTGATTCCTAGGGGAGGGGACGACGTGGTTCTTATAGAATGGGCATTTTGGTCTTGAAGTTCAAAACTTCAAGTTGCGAGGTGGTCCTGGGTCCTTCCATCGAAAACGAGGCTAGAAAACTGCAAGGTCCGTCTGCATCCAAAGGGAACGAGGCATGGGAGCTGGAGTGTCCATGGATTTAGAAAGAAGAGAAAATTCTGCAATGGAAAATCAGTCTGGGAACCCTTCTTTGAGAGACAGAGGCGACAGCGTCACAGCGCAACGAGGCGGATGAGGGTGAGGGAAAATAGAGAGAAAGGTTCAATTTCTCAAAGCCGGAGATATGCCTTATCAGGCTTATCTTCCCAGCATCCCGTTTATCTCCTTACATATCTTATCTCATCGTTATCTGTCCTGATATGGATAATCCCGCCCTCCTCCGGTCTTTCTCGCGTCCTTTCCTACATGTGCCTGAGATCGAATAATACGGATCGTACTACTTCCCTCTCCCTCCTTTGACCTCGCAACGTGCTGCATGGATGGCATCAGCTTGGTCTTCGTAATCAAGAGCCCCGACCTTAACGGCGAAAGGTGTCAACGGGTGCCGTAAAGCTTGAGCTTGCATCTCTGCTGGTGCTTTCCACATCCAAAGCCAATCAGGTCAGTGTTTTCGTCGAACGAGGAAACGAACAGATGATAAATCACACGAGTCTTGGTCCATTGTTTTCCTTTCGTGGCGACCAAGTCTCAAACCGCTCCCCAGATGTCGAGGCTGTGTGGAAGAGCTGTCAGAAAAGCCGAATGATATGAAGGGCGGAAGTGGTCGTGATGGTTCCGGCTGTTATAGGCGCTTAGGCTGAGCTTGCGTCTGGACTTAACCGCCATCATCCACAATCCCGTCTGCAATCGCTCTATTGTTGTTGCTATCTCTTTCAATACGCCGACCTTCCTCAACAACCGATACATGAACACATTACGGCGGTTTTGGATGGGTTGATAGCGAGAAAATAAAAGGTAGGCAAGCACTCGGGTTGATAGCTGGAAAGTACACCTCATGTGGATTTTACGCATGCTCAATCGTTCGCCGTCCATTGGCAATGGTAGCCGGCCAATTGCTATCCAAGGCAATAGGTAACGACCGATCCTCTTCCTCTATCCGGTTGGGCTATGGCACCGGTTCCCGGAATCGCGTTCAAAATAGCCTCTATAGTCACCCCAGCTTTGCTAGCTTTTCCTTTCCCTGGCTACTCCGGTGGTCACTGGTGTCGTTTTCCTTCACTAGCCTGAGTGCGAAACTCTGTTACGGTGGAATAATCAAAAGGCGGAACTGGTACTAGAATTCGACCACAAAGGGAGAGGTAGGGAAAGTAAGGATAGGCACATCGGTGATGAGAGAACAACGGTGTTAATAGGTTGGGTAGGTTTGGGAGCCAGGGATCAGAAGCAGCAATCATCACTACTAGTGTCTACGAGCAGCGGAGTATTAAGGCCTCTGTTGTTCTCGATCTTAGATCCCACCCTCACAATCCGTTCCAACAGACACTCGTCATCCTGCCCTCGTCCCTCATCAATCACTCTCAAGTCCCGTAGAGCCGAACCCGTCTCCCAAGTTCCATCCTACATCCACGCCTATGTGGCACCGATTGCAATCTGCAGAAGCCCCTTCTGTTTAGGGGCGACAGGGTTGGTGTCATACAAGGTTTGGAAGAGGCAAGAAGACGACAGCTGGCGCTGAGGCCGTGCCTGATATTCTGTTGGGCAGATCCTAGTCGACCGGGGAGGTGTACAAGGAAGAACGGCGGTGGCTCTAGCAAGAAAAGATGAAGGAGAGAAGCATTGTCGAACGATATTCGGAAATATATGCGATTCAACCAGGCCGGGTAGAGCCGGCCCATGCTTGGTTTCGTTACTCGACTTGGGTCCTTGTGAGAGCCGTTGTAGCGAACCCCGGACCGCCACCCCACTAAACGATTTCCTAGGAGCCAAAAAGAACCTGCATCCTCTTCGTCTTCATCCGCCACCCATCTCATCACCTGCACGCGGAAAGCCTCGACATATTCATCGAAGGTGCGGGTTTGGTTCACCCAGAAACCACGTCGTGTATGGGGTGGACTGGTAGTGTAGACTACTGGTCTCGAGGCGAAGACAATCTCTTGGGTTAGGACATTCCTCGGCGTCGGACGTGACTCGGTGAGTTCAGATGGTGCTTCCGTTGTGCGTAGAGACAGGTGAATTGAATGTGATCTAGAGGCGAACGCAATGCACCTCGAGCTGAATCTCGACCTCTCCATTAAAACTCCGGGCAGCTCGAGTGCATGTCGGCGATGCGCTGAGAGGTGTGCTGCAGGAGGGTATGCTGTCTATCAGGTCATTCAAGGGGAGCGTTACAATCGTCGCCAACCTCCAGCAAGTGGTACCAAGGGCATGTACGCGTGCGTTCGATTTCTGGTGAATGTGCATTGTGAGAGCGAGGAAGGCGGGTAAACAGCGCATATGAATGAGACGGAGAAGGAAAGCCATAGCCCGGGGCTGGTGATGTGGAATCGGTGTTCGGATGTGGAATGAGGATGGAGAGTAAACGTGGGTTTACATGTAGGCAAGGGAGGGCTTGAATGATGGGAAGTATCTTTGGAGGTAAGCTAACAATCTCGCTGCCATCCAAACGCCACGCCTCTAATCACAACCACCGGTTGTCTCAGCACTCCGGGTACCAGGTATCTGCGGTTATAATCCCATTATTTGACAAAGATGCGAAGAGTAAGGCTTGTGGTGGCGAGGTCGAGAGCTAGGTGTTTCGGTGATAATTCCCGGGGCGAAAAACATGCACTCTTGCCGAATGGGTGAAGATGGGATCTTCGTATGGTTAAATTCAGGTGTCGCCTCGGATATTAAGGGACTGAGTGATTGAAAAGAGCTGACGTGTCGGACGTGCGCAAACGTATTCGGAAATTTGAAAGATAACGTCGATATGGATCATTTGATAGTCAGGAACATGCTGGAGAAAGGGCGAAGGTGAAAAGGTTTGGTGTTCACGAACAAGGAAAGGACAACAAAGGGGAACGTACCTTCAAATTCGCCACCATCAAGCAGACTGTGCTTTATCCTCTCCCCTTGTCTTGAAGCGGCCACATCTTCGCTCGGTCAGGCGATGAAACCAGGTCTTTGTTTGAGACATTCCTTGCTGCCTGGGTGTCGAGGAGAGAACCAAGACATGGGCGGATAGGAGCAGCCATGCAAAAAGATAGTAGATCGGGAGTGATAGGGTCGTCATATTCGGAGGGCAGAAGAGCGTTGGACGAACTGGAACCTAAAAGGAGAACTGTCAGGTCGGACGCTCATGCACATAACGAAGCGGAGTAGGTACCTTCAGGCCAGAGTTCCTCCACTAGCAGCCTATATTGGAGTTTCCGATGAATAGAGACCGTTCCTGTAGGCCAATGAAAATTCAACACGCCGATAGAGGAGAAAGATTGGATAGCGTTCGAGTCCTTGTGATAGTAAAATCACGGCGGCAACCGAGTCGGACCATTCCTAAGTATCATTTTCATGCTCGCATCGATTCTGGAGGGTGGGAGATATGAGATGAATCATGAGGCGAACGTCGATACTATCGTCATGGTGGTTTCGGTCAGAGGCAAGCACGGGCGCTTAGATGGCGTTAAGGTCCACACTATAACACTACCACCATCCGAATTGTCTCTATGCTCATCGCAAAGCAACAGATCAATGATAGCTTCAATTGCTGTATTCAAGGCAATATATTTTGCTCGTAAAAATGAGCTACATGGCTCAACCGTCAACGCCAGTCTCACTCACACACAGTTCAGGTACTACTAGGCACCCAGTGAAAGCCTCCGCCGAGTACCAGCGAGGATACTCAAACTCGTTGTTCAGCCGTACCACAACGCTTGCAACTGTATGCCTGATGCAATGACTCCACGTTCTCGAAGTCCGTACCTTCATTCGAGTTCAACACCTCCTTCCAGCGTCGCTTTGGTACCGAGAATCCGTGCTCACGGCCGATGCAACCGTCTATGCATCTCAGCCATCAGCACCTCTCTCAGATCACCTCATAGAGAGTCGGATGATCCGAAGAAGCCGAAAACGCTGTCCATCTTGTCGCGGAGGGCCTAGTCGTTTATTTGAGGCTCGAAAGCGGTAATGGTCGCCGGTAGCTGATTGACGAAATGGAACGCCCACAGGCTGGGGATGGAAGATAATAACAAGAACGGGCCGATTGGTAGCGAGAGCGGACTTGGGACGAGTGATGGGACAGTATGTGGTGATCCTCCTGGGGACTCGAAATTAGTAGTAGGGTACGCACATTGTCAGTCTCATCTTTCTTATGGCGAAAGGGAGATTGAGGAAAGAATATTCGCCCAAAGGTGTCCGAGATACATGAGTATTAATAGGTTCGAGAAGTTGGGCAAACTCCCACATAGGCTAGTGTGTGAATTGATGAAGATGTAGGTTTAGACTAGTCTCGTGTAACCAGACTGACGATATCTACCTGACGACTGCGATGTAGGTAGATATGTAGTCTGGAATCAAGGTGGGCCCGCTATAGGGCCAGCCTTAATTATCTAATCCTGTGCTGGCGGATCGGCCGGACCAGCGCGGACCGAAGCATCTTTTTGTCGTTTGCTTCTCGCCCTCGTCGTCGCCGCCAAATTTTGTCGCAATCCTTCTTCTACACACCCATATTCTCGTTTGTGTTTACAAAACTACTGTCTACGCCAGCCTGGTCAGACTCGATTGGCCTCGAAACAATCAAAAACGTGGTAACCCGGCATATCCCTCAATGGCCGAATGGTCTTTATCAGTATCAACTCGACACAATCTCCAAGATTCTCAATCGCGAGCATGTACTCTTTGTTAGCGGAACCGGTCCTGGGAAGGCCGCGCTCTCTATGGTGCCACTACTAGCTCACCGTGAGCTCACTACACGACCACAACCGGAACCCTACCCATATCTCAGGTTTGGAGAGGTGAGTTGAGTGAAAGGAGGCGGGGAGATAGTTCTTCTACTAGAGTTTGAGGAGTGTTGGGATATGAGAATGCTGATGGACCGATTTCTGGGGGTGTGTTGAGTGTGTTTCCTGCGAGAGCATCCTCTACTTCCATCCACTCTGTTCTAATTTCTCTTCTCAGACCGACATCCATAAGACCCAGGACCACTTAAGCTCCTCGCTCAGACCTCATCTCAACTTCACGGCCAGACAGGCGGTAGTCGGTTGCATCAGGAGGTGGACTGTGTATAGTGGGGTTGGTATCGGCGACTGTGAGCCATTTTTTTCCGTAATCATCGACGCTTTGGTGATTTGGACGTGTTATCAGACATAATGGGGTGTTATGAGGGAAAAAATGGATGGAATTCAACGAGTTAGGGCGTAAATTACATGGGATATACTCTGACC
Source organism: Marasmius sp. AFHP31 (assembly GCA_024721195.1). Taxonomy (NCBI): domain Eukaryota; kingdom Fungi; phylum Basidiomycota; class Agaricomycetes; order Agaricales; family Marasmiaceae; genus Marasmius; species Marasmius sp. AFHP31. Next base: position 16,539 of record JANHQD010000942.1, read on the forward strand.
GACAACGCGATCGAGTGAGGAAGAGGGAAAGGGTCGTGGGAGCAATCCTTAATTACATAATCAACGGCTGACCCTATAGGACCCCTCACATCGCCATAAGACTAGGTTTAGACTGAGTGAAGAACAGAGTTCCCAGCGGCACGAACCAATGCCGAGTTGACTGGTAAGTATGTGGCATCAAAAACTTTGTGTTTCAACACCTTTCTCAGGTCAGATATCTTTGTTTAATGACTCATGAAGCTGTTTCTTCGGCTCGAGCGATTTGATGACCATTTTGAGCAGTGGTTGTATGTCCCACCGTTGCCGGATTCCGACTGAAATTGGGTGTGAACATCGGCGGTCGTGAGATGTCGAGATGGCAAATACTGTCCGCTCTGCCAGGCAAAGTTATTCACGGTCAGCGTAGAAAGATTTAGTGGAATGCAGCTTGCAACTCGTGGGAGAATAGGTCTATAGGAGCTGGCAAAAGCATGTCACGAACAACGTCCCGATCCGTCCCCCCTGCAAAGAGTCTTCCAAGTTCTCCCCCTCTGGCTCCAGCTCATACGTAAAGCAAAGCCACCTTGAATCCGCTCGCAATCGAAAATAGCCCGGGGTGGAGAGAGCTTTTAGATAACTTTGTGATGATTCCAATCTTCTTCTAGAAGTCTAGCAATCCACTTCGACGTCTCCGAGAGAGAAGTGAGACAGGTGTTTAGTAATGGTCGCATATGGCTATTTGTATTTGCGAGAGATTCGTTCGGGTGTAAATGACGAAGGCCACAATGTCCATAGCCAAAAACGATACGTTTACAGTGACGGGTACATACAATCTAGTTCCGTGAAATCACCCTGTATAGTTCGTTTAAAATCCGACTCGTTGCGCACCAGCTGAACTACCTAATATAGTTCCCAGCGCGACGTTACGATACCTTCTTTGAGAAGACCCTCGCACCATTCTGTGAGTTCCGAAACATCCACATCCCTCAACCGAGCCGTCTTGTTTTGATGAATCTGCAGAGCACGAAATACTCCAGTAAGTAGCTGCTCAGCTTCGATAGTGCAACTTTTATGGGCTATAGCAGGACGTCGCCAAACAAAGTTGATCGCCTTTGAGAGCCGCGGCCATCCATAGTCGAGGTAACTCCGTAAGGTATCTGCTACGTGATACGTGGCAAGGCCTGCCAGTAAAGTCTCGAGGGTGTGGCTGGCATCGTTTCCTATGTCCACTTCAAGTTCACAGGTATCGATCTCTCTCGGCCCGCTGTAAACGACTGCAAGAATGGTGCGAATATAATGGGCGGTTTCTAAGGCCATGACGACCTGATTCCAGTTTTTTTGGTTGTCAAGATTGTCAAGGGCAGCAGGGTTGGTGATAGGCCATTGCGTACGGAGGGTCAAGATCCGGAGACGATGAGGATAATGATGCATTAGCGCTCGCACGGGATCTTCGGGCTGGACTGCAAAGATTGAAGGTCAGTATTGATTGGAATCATACAAAGAATGAACTTGCAAGGTGTTTGATATCTACAGAGCTGACTCAAGTCGAGTACCAGATGATCAACGGACGAGCCCGCTGTGCTACGGAGAAAGTCTCCCAGAATGTAGGCAGCTCGGACATCCTCACAAACTACATCCACCTTGCGAAGGGAGCCCGGATCCCCATTTCTTCGCTTTTTACCGTCACCGTCGGCACCGCCAGACCGCCCGCCGATGTCTATAAGTCCGCTGAGCCACAACAGTGACTCTGCAGCACTGCAGCTCATATATAAGCTGCGAATACCATGGATGGGAGAAACGTCCGCTGGAAACTCTGGTTCGGGCCTTGTGTTGAGAGTACTCGCAGCTGGAAGAGATGATGTAGAGGGTGCTTCCGGCGTTGGTCGAAGAGGGGGCGAAAGTGGCCCGCGAATCCATAGATTACCAATATTCAACAATGAAAGAAGAGCTGTGAAATCATGGAGCGATGTTAGCGCTCGAACGTTGTCAAATTCGACCTGCGGAATCGTGCGTGAAGGGATGTATGGTTTGTCGTCCACAGATATCGCCAGCCTGCGGAGTGCTAGACAGTGAAGGTCTGGTAACAATTCCAGGATATGCATGAGTATCCCAGTTGAAAGTGGGTCGCAGGTGTTGTCCGAGCTGTTGCCAATATCACCACAAATCACAATGGACTTCACGGAGTCGGGCGGAGTTGCAATGAGTTGACCGAGTGTCTCGATAGAGAGGTCCGATGGAGGTTTGGTCAATGAAGAAAGGTATAGAGTAGCGTCATAAGCGGTTGGGGGTAGCTCTGTTCGATTCACCGGTGAGGGTATTGTGAATGGACAGTTGTAGGGGGGGAGGGCGAGATAGTTATAGATGGAACTGATGTCGAAAGCATAAAAGAGGTCATACATCAGGCGTTGCATGGTCCAGTTGAAATGGTGAGATCGCTGAGACACTATCCCGGAGAGAGGTATCATTTCAAGAGCCTTCGCGAAGGTCAATCTCTGGCGTTCGTTCATCTTGTACCGTTGTAGGCCTTTCTCCTTCTCACCTCCTTCTCGCTTCTCGAATCCAAGAAAACGTGCCAAAATGAGAATAATATCCTCTTTGTATGTGGCGTCCCGTAAAAAGGCACTGTGCCACAAGGAGACTTCGTGTGGGCTGTATCTGAACTGCACGACGGAGACGTCATCGCGCGAGTTCTCTACAACCTCGGGGTCTCGAGTTTTGAATAGCGAGAACACGGTTGAGAATGTATGAAGCCCACTGCCCTGGAAGATGTTGAACTTGACGTCCGTGGACCGACGAGCAGCTTCATCGACGAAAGCTACAGGCCCGCTGAATTGGAGCAGCGACATCAGATTGGTCATCCCAGTCGTGTCGTCAACCTGTTCGATGTACCCGACGACTGCGCCACTGAAATCGGGAGCCTCTCTGTCTATATCGACTAGAATTCCCGGACCCCGCTTCCAAGCGAATAGGATCTGAGCATTCTCGGGGAGAAGACCCTCCTCCATAGTCCATATACGTTCTAGCCACGGGGAGTGCTGCTCCGGGAGAGCCATAGTGAACAGCCCGTCTGGGCAGATGATGCATTGGCCGGAACCTTGGTAGAGACTGTGCATACGCTCAAGCTGCCATGACTTATCGAGCTTAACAACCTCCTTCTGGATGATGCAGAGCCGGTCGACCCAAGTGAACGGAAGACCACTGTCAAGGGAAACCTTTGCCGCACAGAGGAGGATATCGATACTGATAGGGTCTCCATCGAGCTCCACATCCTTGACCACGAACGTTCCACTCGAGCCAGTAGGGAGTGCGTCAGGGTTCTCGTCCCTGTAGTTGCTACGCCACACATACGAAATCGCGGAATAAGGAACTTGTGAAATTGCATTGTAGTCCTCTAGCTCTACAACACGAAGGTGGCCGTGTTCCAACAGCCGTCGGCAATCCACGAAGCGTATGCGTTTCGGTGTTGCTGAGGTCGTAATGTCAAAAACAGCCCCCCGTAAACGATCCATAGGCTGATTGTACACCTCAACCATTTCTGGCGCAGAAGGTACCTGTTTTGCTGTATGCGCAACATGTCAAGCGTAGGCCCCAACATCGAGCATTCGCATATCCTTACCAAGTGAGGGTTGCCCATACTGTTCTGACAACCTTTGCATGCAGAGTCGTGTAGCATCCAAAGCCAGTGCACGTCGAGCTTGTGACGCTCGAGTTCCGAATCTGCCATCTAAGAGCGGATAAGTCAGTTATGGACGATAATCATCATAAAGCACACACCCACGTCCTGTCACAGCTTCATTTATCTCACAAACGGCGCTGGTGATATGCTCACCAACAGATCGTGCGAGGTCTGACGTCCAGACAGTCTCCCCGTGGGCAAAAAATGCTATAGCTGCATCCAATATCATGGATAGCAGAGGCTGAACAAGCAAATCGTTCAACCCATTTGGCTCCCGCCCCCGCGCATTCTATTTGATAGCATATGAGTACTGGGTAGGGCTAAGAATAACGACTTACGCTACAAGTCGCGTGCACTAACACGCCAGCCGAGATCCATAGAGTTGACATATGAGGCTGCGAGCGTCACTGAGTCTAAGAAAGACAGTGATTATTGAGTCACTCAAACCGACCTTACTCTCGAGAGTAGCCATGGTCGATACCAGCAGCGAAAATTTATTCGCCAGGAAATCCAGGGGGCTATCGCCCTGCCACGAGCTGTCCGGAAACTGAATCAGAAACCCAAGGTCGAACAAGACATCCTGGCTTCTCAGCGGCACTGCGAAACATGGTGAGTGTAAATCAGTAACGTGCTCTCGATGACTCACTTTCTCGTAACACCTCGGCAATTCCCCACTGTTCTGCTGGAGATGTGATCCCTTGAGGAATCCCATCTATAAGGACGTTTATAATCGCAATGGAGCCGACGTATAGTGGGCTACCACACAGAATAAGCAACGTCGCCATTCTTTCAAGAAGAGATTAGCCTACATTTTGATTGGTGACCGGAATACTACTTTGAACTGATTGTCCTGCCATCCCTCCTTGAATTGAATCGGGGCCATAACTTGCTTGTTGTCGACGTGCAGATAAACTTGGAGCTTTCGTCCAGCATACCGCGAAGGGTCCACAATTTTGATACCAATATCTTCAGAAAGGTCCGTTTCAGATAAATACGACGTTCAGTTACCACTCACCAAATAGCATGCCCACAAGTGCAGTGCCGCCTGATTTTTTATTCTCCTCCTCTGAGGGAGACGCACTGGGCTGAATCTGAGTGTCACTTTCGTTTACCGAGTGCGTTTCGACGCCTGTAGCAGCGCTGTCCTGGGATAGAAGTGCACCTAGAATATCTCGAGCCAGCGTCGGCGAGTCTGGAGAGCCGTCACCAGACGACAGGACACTGAGGAGGTCTGAATCCACAGATATATTGCTCGACTCTAGAAGAGTACTCAAGGTGTCCTTGGTGGGGTCCGGGGCTTGGGATCCTCGGTCATTCGTCTGTGTAGCACCAGGGGCTTGATCAACGGCCAAAATCATGTCAGTTATGCGAATATTGGATAACACATCGATCGCACATACCGCCGTCAAGCAGCTCTTGACTGGTTTCGTCGAGGGCGCTGGATTGGTCGTGAATATGTTCGTTGGGAATGGTCATCTTAACGTGATGCTCCGTTCAAAGGATTACCTTGCTTTTTGAAGGGCATCCCACTGCTGCGGAAATTTTCCGTGATGTATGTCGAACAACTAAAAATGGGAGAACAATGGAATTCCGAATGAGTCGTCCCGTATCATGATATGAGTGAAAGTGCACTTTCACAGCTCCCCGGCACACCCTCTCCTTGTCGCAGGCTCCCCACCGAAGTTCTCGAGTACCGATCCCATTAGTGCCATGGCATGCCATTCAAACCTTCACTTCTCGGGTGGTCGATGCTCGCAGTGTTGAATCGTTCCAGATTCGTGGTCCAAAATTGCACTGTCTTCAAGGGAGCTCCGCCGAAAACATTTCTCAGCTGTGGAGACTTGTTCTTTTTGGTTCGACGGAATCACGGTCAGTACGGTGAAATCAACGAAAGACATCTTGAATGATAAGAAACCTCATGACATACCAAACACAGTAAGCACCACCCCAGCGCCCAGAAAAAACAACCACCGAAGACAACAAGAATAGAACATCCACTGGTGATTGTATACATGCAGTGTACTAAGGTTCCGAGGACGAATACCCGACACTCGCTATACCGTTTCCTGTTTGGAGCTCCACCGTGCTGGTGAGGTTTCGTGGGTCGTGATATTTGGCAGAACTCTGCAATGGAATACGGTCATCGATGGTCGAATTTATTCATTGTCCGGTTTCGTAGTCCGCGTGGTAACCATATAAATGTGATTTAGCACCTTAAATGCAGTGGTTAAGGAGTTTAGTTGGGTATTCCGCGGATAAGTAATAGGCAAATTGCAGAGCTGCCCCGAGACGAGGTGAAATGGTTTGTGGTGGTTGCCGTTAGAGCTGGAGGGAGGACACGGGCACCAAGTTAGCCGGCGTCTTACGCTTTGACCACCACCATGACGACTCATGACGACTGTCTCAGCCCAGTGCGAATTCCCTTTTACTTCAAAATCCTCGATTCACTGGCCAAATTCGATAGTCTTGGAGACGTTTCGAATCTCTGATGTTGAAACTCTCATTTTGTGCCAATGGTATCTCGGTGAGTTTGGGTTTTCTGCTGTGATAACTTGGAATTCAACGACACCCTCTTCTCTCTCGTACTATCTCAAGCTTGTAGTCATGGTCACTCATAGCCGAAGGAAGCTCGAAACATTATCACTGAAGACCTAACAAGGCTTCTCAATTCACCTCTCCAGCCGATTGTCTGCATTTCGATCGACAGGTACGACAAAATATGAAGTTGGCAAGGGAGAATGCGCATGAGAGTGACTACGGGTTTCACGAGATAATGCTCGTATTGGCTGAGCAAAATTAGCTGCAGGAGGGCCTTTCATATTGTGCGCTTCTTCTGTGTTCATATTCCAGTGCTCGTTTGGCTGATTTTTTCTTTACGGGTGGCGGCTCAATCGCGCGACTATACAACAAGATCATTTATCCAAGTGGAAAAGAGGTGAAATAGAAGGTCTCGTTTGCCTATGGCTGGTGTGAATTGGGGGATACGTTATTCGAATCTAGATGTCCCGGAAAATGGGGCTGTGAGTCGCCTTTTTCTGCTTTTTTATTTGTTGTGGTCCTGCCCCCGGTTCTGCCATCCCGCTTGTCTCCTCGTTCTTGAATACTATTTTGTTGATCATCTCTTTCTGTCTAGTTGCATTTCCAATCCTGACAAGACATTCCCATCAACAGAGCAGACATACCAGCCCGGTCGAAGTAGAAGGATGGACGCAGTGCTCGAAAAGACATCACAACCGTACCTTGAATTTCCCGCCTACGCCCTCCGAGCGAGAGAAAACCAGACAGAGCAAATCACTCAGCCTACTCTCTTCCATTCGAGCTGCGTATCATCCTGGTCCGCGATACTCCGTCGTTACGACATGGAATGGGCATAAATGGGTTGTTTCTATCGGGCCGATAGTGGGCACTGGGTACCCGACGAGCCACCTCGAGCCGTTTGAAGGGAGTCGAGCGTATGCGAGGTTGCAGCGACATGAAAACGGCGAGTTCTTTCGGGTAACCATCTCTTTGCTCTAGGCTTCGTCCTTCGGATACATACTGACCTTTCGTCGCGTTCAGGTTGACACCGTGGTCTTCAATGCGGCGATTATTCCGGATACGATACTATCTGCTGTCAAATGTCCAAAACACGGGTTATAGGATTGGGTAGGCTAGGGAAAGTACTACCAGAAGGTCAGAGGATAGATGAATGTGAAGGATTGTAACATTACGTCCATGGAGAAGTGGCATACCCATCGAGCTTCCCACTACTGGTGTTCTGAAGAAGGAGCGGGTTGGGAAGAACTGTATGCTTGAGGGGGACGAACGCCCAAGCCTTGCTCGAGATCCGTTTTTATCTTTCCGTGCACCGTTACATGGACCTACCGGATTACTGACAATCGTCTAAGCTTTTCTACTCGTTGTTTCTGATTCTCCTACCACTTAACCGGCGAAGTCTCCAGTAACTCATAGATCCCGATCCCAAGCTTCACGTAGCCAACGTTCGAACCCACAGGTTCATGAGAAATACTACTAGCTACCCCCATACGCCGAAACATATTCTGGCGGTGCCTCAGGCGGATCCGCAGCCTCAATCCTCTCCACTCTCTCCACTAGCAGCCGTATCTGGGTCTGCATCGCTGAGAACCTCGCTTGGTCGGTGGCTCCGATCCCCTCATTACGAGGCAACTCGCTGATTTCGCTAGAGTCTTCCTCCGGCTCTCTGTAATCACTATTTTGATCACCCGGCCCAAGTTGTTCTTCAGGCTCCCGACCCTCGAGGTTTAAATCGATACCCTTTCGGCCGGAAGAGAATATTGGTGGTTTTTCTACTATGTAGGGCTCTATGACCGGCGGTAATGGAAAGGGAGGCTCCATATTCGGTGTTTCTGATAATCCCCGTTGCCACTTCCTTCGGAACAAAAAGAATACGATCACAAGTCCCACCAGAAACCCGATGCTTCCGATCGTACCTCCAATAATATATGCCCGTGTATTGGAGTTCTCAGAGTCGGATCGGGGATTTTGATCGTCGAATGGGGGAGACGATGCCGGAGAAGGAGACGACGCCGAGATCGGAGAAGATGGTCCACTAGCAAGAAGATAATAAGGACGTTAGAATGACTACGGACATAGCAGGGAATGCGCCTTACGTAGTACTGGTACGCATAGGTGGTGTTGAGGTTGAACTCGACGAAGTTGTGGGAGGCGCAATAGGGATTGAAGACGGGAGTACCACGCGTATATTCGTAGGCTGAGCAGTGAAGGTGGTCTGGCTATAGGAGCAAGAACCCTCCTTTAGCATGCCATTCTTGCTCTCATGTAGGCCTGGATATGGACAGCTCACCCGCTAGTTCCGCCAACTGCACGTCCCTTGACTCCGAACACACTGCTCAAAATTTGGTTACACTGTGCCCAACAAAAGTGTGGTGGGAATAGAAACGTACTTGGGAGTCGTGAACGTAAACGTGAATTCAGTTTGTCCCTCGCGCTCATTGGCACCGATTGTCATCAATCCAATCTCCCCAATGAACGAGTCGGATGAGCCGAAGAAACTAAGAATCACAGTTTCAATGCCACCATCCAATTTGTCGCGGACCACGTTGATTGTGTGAGGTTCAAAGGCAGTGACAGTCGCCGGTAACTGGCTGCCAAAATGAAAGGCCCGCAGGCTAGGTATGAGTGATAGTAACGCGAGGATGGATGATCTTCGGGCGAGACGGGTCAGTTCAAGTTTCGACGACTCGACTAGGGCACATACGATGGTAGTTTCATTGTTCCCGTTAGCGAAGGGGATGAGGGGAAGTTGGAGAATGTTTGCCTTCGGAATGTGGATACCCCAACTATATCAGTATTCTTAGCGTCGATAAGATTAGTTAGTCCCACGTAGACCAGTGTGCCCGATCACGATCTTTGCTCACATGCTCAATGACCACCGCCTGCCTAGTCAAATTCGCGCAGAACTTGAGGGAAGCTCTACTACAATGACTTGGGCGTCTTATGAACACAAGTGGCCTAGAGTGAACAGATTTCAGCTTTTTTCGCACCCGGACTAGTCAGTAGAGCCACATCCCAACGTTTCTACTGCCCGTTACCAAGTTGGCTAGCCAATGCCAGGCTAGGGCGCTCATCATAGTCTGTACTTTCACGGCATTCGCGGGTCAGATGTTTCTGCTCGACGAGCCAAGGCGTCTTTCTTCATCTCAGCTCTTGATGATATTGATGGGTAGTCTTTTGTCCCACCGTCCCGAATCTTGATTACAGTAGATTGTAGTGAACGGTCGTTCGGAGGCAGAAACTCTGGCAAAACATAGAAATACGTGTTCGCATGAATCGCATCTCAGACAATTCGGAGCTGCTGGCCCGGGATTTACTGTGGTTTGCTACAGATGAGATTGGATTGATTTGGATAGGCCACTGGTGAACGTTAAAACAGCTATTTCAAGAGGCTTGAGCTGAGCGAGGAAAGGGAAAAGACGAAAGAGAGAACTGAGCGGCGAAACCTCCGGGCCAGACATTTTACCGGCCGGGATCGGATGAACCGGCGCTTAAATATGGACACCGTCTTTTCCCAACCCCACCTCTTCGATACCTTCTTGTGGTCTCGTCGCTCGACATCGTTGCTGCCATTCCCCGCTCAACAAACTATTCATCTTCCTCTCGCCCCTCGGATTCCGAAAAAATACCAAACATGCCGATCAACTGCCAATAAATACCGGTGTCCTAAGTTCAAGCTCGACCAAGCCCTTACGTCCGAGTCGAAGAAGGTGTAGGAGTTCTGTAGTGCTGGTAGCGGGTTGTCGAGACTATCAAGTCTTTGGTTTTCGGTCTATGGCACCCCCACTCGAAACACATCAGTACGTCCTCGGTCTTCCAACGACATCATTCATAGTACATACTTACGAAGACCCCATCCCGAAAAGCGACGTTCCCCTCCTTTGGTGAGGTTTCACATGCCTTCCTCCGCATCATTTATATCTGTCCAATACCATTTCCCTCAAATAAGCGTGAAGAAACGGGCAACACTATACCAACCTCGCGGCTACTTCTCATCCAACCTACACAGCACGACGCCGCAGAACATAGGAAGTCTCATTCTCGTCCGACTTGACAACTTCCGAGGAGCGTCCTCAAGCCTCGTGCTATACCCCATGCCCAACGGAACATACGCCAATGAAGCTATTTTACCGCGAACTCCAACGATTTCTCTCGAACCCCCTCAAAGATCAGTAGAAACGATCTAGCTCAAATGCATCGGCTCCTCTTTCATCTTGATGGATGATGCTGATGTCCAGCGTACCTCGATGCGAGCTCTCATAAACCCCTCGCATACCTTCTCTTCTCTATCCACGCACTTGGACCGATACCCTTCCAACTACCACGAAAACACTGAACTCGCCCCGACCAACCAATTACTTCGTTCTTGCATTCCATGGCTTCCAAGCGGATGGCGCTTCATCAAGTCCATGTTGGTTGAATAATCTTCTTATATGCATGTACCAGGACCCTCGGTGGGCGATATCACGAATACAATCAAAAGGCCTTTCGGCCCGCTTCAAACTCTCGAGCTCAAGGGCGCTTGGAATTTTAAGTACTAATGACGACAACATAGTCGAGCGGTTTCCCAACTTCAGGGATCTGTCCACGAGTTTCGAAGGGTGCGCGCGCAATCGCCGATGCAGTGACCCTCACATGGTACCAAGACCCGGTGTTTTCTCTCCTTTCCGAATATCTGCTTGATCTGCGTGCTTGCTAAATAAGTTACTATGGTAGACCACAACGAAGGAAAGATCATGATGCTGGGAAACGGGATAATGTAAGTTGGGAATCAGACGCAAGATACGAAGAGCGGGATAAAAGCGGCTGGTAGCGAGGAATCAATGTAACGATAACGACAAAACAGACAGAGGGCAACGTAGCAGCAAAGTAAGATAAAGAGGTTGTAAAAAAGGAAGGGATACGAAATGTTTCTGTGGGGGCGGTGTAGATCGGCATAGCAGGGAGGAACACGGATAGAACGCTAAGTCGCTTCTCCATGTTGTAGCTGTTCTCCACGTTGTAACTGCCTTCCACGTTGGAGCTACCTTCCATGTTGTAAGTATCCCGCGAGGTTCGGCCTACGTTGCACTGATCAAAATTGTCGCCGTAGTGGTCTTGGTTTGTTTGAAACCCCTTGGCTGGGCCACCTCGGTATTGGGGATGGAAAGGGTTCGGATCATCCGCCATAGCTTGAGCCCGTGAATGACTCATGTCATCCTTAGTGGCAGATGACGTGGCGATAGGATCATCTGCGGTTGTCTTTGAAGCCCCTTACTCGGAACTCCCAAGAAGAAAACTTACCATCATGCATCGAGTAGCGATATCGATATACGATCCAATTCTTTTTCCAGTACGGTTCGAGGACCTCATATCCATCCATGAGCTCTGCGACCTTTCAGCCCCGGTACTCGAAACTCCCAATGAGAAAACTTACTATCGTATGTCAGCATTGTCATTGCATCCGACTCATACACCGCAAATACTTGAGTGAGCAGCGCCAAACTGCAACATCCCATCAAAATCACTGAGGGAAAAAACTTCGCCAACTCACCGATGACACACTGCCACCTGCAGGAAACTTTTTACCATCTGTGGATGATCATCGACATGATTTTACCTTATTCATAACTCAGCGCCCACCTTTATGAACAAATATCGATCCTCTCGATTGACCGGCTCGAGAGAAGGCGCTGTGAAGCTTCCCTGCCATCCGGATATCTCGGCGGTTTGTGCCATCTTCTTCAATTTGACGAGACAATGGTCGTCGCTATCCATGACTAATCTAACCGTCTTTCCGTTCTGCAGACAAGGGTTAGACCCTTCGTAAATGGCGACAGGACAAGATGACGCCTACCACAGTTATTCGGTCCCTCTGCGAATTATGGTTATTATTATGAGTGATCGGATTTCCGACTACGTTCAGGAAGCTGGGATCGTGTCTGATAGTCGTGCCTTGGGTATGGGAGAAGTGATTAGCCATGTCTTCAAGATGAGGAAAGAAATGGGAAGGGTGAAGGTACGGGAGAAGGTACGAGGTGGAGGAAGGAAAGATGGAGGGTATGAAACACCGCAGTATAAATTAAGCTTCACAGCTACCTCATGTTTTGCACGAGGTCGTATCCCCTCCGTATCTCCCATGGGCACTTGGACGGACTGATTATACATTTCTAAAGCAGTGGCAATCCCGTGGTCAGCCCATCATTGATCTCATGCATCCAAACCCCCCGAGGAAGCAGAGAAATGCTACGAATAGTACTTCATTTGTACTATCATGAGGCCTGTGATCGTATCCAAGATCCACCCCGCCGTACCAAGCCGGATTATGAAAGATCGCAGTATACTCGACCACATCTGGCAGGCTCAACTACTGGTCAAATACTTCGAGGAAGAAGTTCAAAATGGGACCCTCGTCTTTCTCAACCAAGAGAAAGCGTATGACAAACAGCGACCCCGGTGATTTGGATATAACCTGTGACGGAAGACTGCACGGTTAAATGAGGAGGTAGCTGTCGCACAATATGCACCGACATCATTCTCTGGAGTCTCAGGTACGAGTGCGCTAGTTAATAGGGAAACGTATTGGGTGGTTGATAGACAGGATAAAGAAGAGGGAAGGGACAAATACGGTTGAAGGGAAACGAGGTCAGCTATTGATTTGGAAATGCTTGATCACGAATCTAATAAAAACACCACCACAGCCCGTCTCCCTCGTGTCGTTCTCACCGTGATCTCCATCATAAAGGCTCCCATCTACGCCACCACAGTCACAACATTCCGACGACTCATTCATTTGTTGCGAAATAATCACTCGATGCTAATAGAAATTCTGTTATTGATCCTAAATAACGTCCAGCAGAATCGTTAACAGCTTCTACGGACACCTTCGAGAGGGACTCTGAGCGGGGACGAATGTTAGACGCTCGTTTTTCCCGAGATCATAATTGGAAAGGAATCAAACAGCTGATCCAATCTTTCTACACGGCCTCGACGAGCAAGATGAGTGCACTAATTTGAGGAATTTCAGAGACCTAACAAAAACTACAGCTACCGCACCCAACGCGGTAAAGGCGCCTTCCGAGCTTCAAACTCTAAGCGAGTGACGAGGGTGACCGAGGAAAAAGGGATGGATAAGAAGGAGGAATCTCGTGACGCAGTGGGATTCGAGCTGATTTGTTCTGTTTATCTGGGCTGGAGAACAGGTTCCTGCTCGTTGTGCCATAAAATGTGCAGGGCGGGTCAGTGTGGATAACGGCGGAGAAAGCTCGTGATGCCGAAACTCAGTAGCAAATTCAACTCTGCAGCAGAGGGGCTCTATCTTGGTTTGTGTTCTGACCGGAAGAAGGTACCCAATGTACAAGGATTGTCGAGGGCATCGTTGTGGATTGGCGCCACAACGGTCAAGCGCGCGGCGTGTGAATTGGATCCCGGCTGCCGAGCCGCTCGGTAAAGTATCCACGGCGATTGCCGGTACCAGGTAGCTTTAGACTCACATCGTTGCAGCCTTTTCCTTTCTTTCTATTAGTTGTACGACGTCAATGGGTCTACCTCCTTCATACATTTGCTTCTTTCTCCTCCGAATCCTGTATGCGCTCCCCAAATTGTCCATTTACGCTGCCTGTACCGGTAATAGGTGTGAGCGACCGCTTTAAGCAGAAGTATTAACGTGTCATCGCAGTCTTGAGACTGGCCTGGAGTATTATGTACTGAATTGGTTACATCTTCCGCAGCGCGAGCAAATATCATGGGATCACCAGCCGTCTGGATTTACCGTGCTACCGCTTCGTATTAAAGCTCGACTCGAAATTCGTATCCCCTACGCCAACCCTCAATGCCTGCATCGAGTCAAACATTGAAAATGTCTCTTCGAGTGCCAATGACACCCGGAGTCCGCTTTCTCTTATCGGGCTCCCTCATCCTGTGTATTCCATCTCTTGTTTCTATCACCGTCTACAAGACGAAAGTCTTCCAGAATGTCATTTCCACGCGCCTGTACATCATGCTCAGCATCTTCTTCATCCCAACTCTCATCTTTCTCCGTATCATGATCAAGGAATTTCGGCAAAGACTAGAAGCGTACAAAATGGGCGCACGGCTCGCACCGAGGATCGAAGGAAGGTTGCCGGGAAACATTGACATAATGATAAGAGTGAATCGTGCGCGTGTTTCTGGATATCCGGGCAAGTAGTGTCTTTCTCGTTCCGCATTACACTTTTGCTCAATGCTCTATTCAGACGACGAGTTGAGAGAATGGTCTGAGGCCAAAGGGCCCATTTACAACGTGAAGATACTCTCAGAGGACTTCATTCTCACAACTTGTCCCAAGCATATCCAGCAAATCTTGGCGACAGAGTTCAAGAACTTTGAGAAAGGTGCGTATCGGGCCCTTTTGTTGTTGTTCTCGAGCTCGAGTTCATGAACCATGCCGTCCTAGGTGAACAGTTCCGAAGTTGTATGAGCGCCGTGCTTGGAGTCGGCGTCTTCAACACTGATGGTCCGTACTGATCCAATACCTTTATTGATAACTCAAACTTATCTATTCTCTACCCGTACCCTAGGCGAGATGTGGAAATTCCACCGCCAAATGACGCGCCCCTTCTTCACCCGCGACCGCATCTCTCACTTCGAATTGTTCGACAAACACGCGGAACGAGCTATACAGACCATGAAATCCCGACTTCGAGAAGGCACCGCTCTTGATTTCCAAGACCTGATGGGAAAGTTCACCATCGACTCTGCGACCGAGTTCCTCTTTGGTTCTTGTGTCAACAACTTGTCTTCGCCGCTTCCGTATCCCCCTGTGGCTGCATCCCGCTTCGACTTCGTACCTACAAATTCGTCCACCACTCCGATGACGCAAGCGGATCTTTTTGCGAAAGCTTTTTTGCAGGCTCAGGAAGCAATTGCGAACCGGGAAGCCTTTGGAGCGTTGTGGCCGATATTCGAGATCTTGGGCGACAAGGTGGAAGGGCCGACGAAGATCGTATCAGATTTTGTGGAGCCTATTATCTCAGAGGCGTTGAGAAAGAAGAAAACAAGGGGAGTACGCAACGAGAAAACTGACTTGAAAAACGAGGTCGGAGATGACGAAACCCTGCTTGACCACTTGGTTGATATCACAAACGGTTCGTGTGTTCAGCTTCTCCGTTTGGTCGAGGATGAATATAACTCGGTTGCTATCGACTTTTAGATCCTGTGGTCCTCAAGGACGCGACTTTGAACATCTTGATTGCAGGGCGGGACACTACGGCTGCCACATTGACATTTATCATGTATTTCTTAGCTACCCATCCCGAGGTCACTACCAGGCTTCGAAATGAGGTTCTGGATACTGCTGGAACGTCCGCGGAAGGGAGGGAGATCAGCTGGGAAATGGTCAAGGAAATGAAATATCTGAGAGCGGTCATTAACGGTGCGTTGCCTAACGTGCTAGATTGCCTCTTATCGTCCAGTACGCTGACTGTGATTTATCCATACAGAGACCCTTCGGTTGTATCCAGTGGTTCCCTTCAACGTGCGGGATAGTATCAATGCAACAACCTTGACTTCGCCCGAGCCTGACAAGCCGCCGATCTATATACCAGCCGGAACCAGGTATGGAAAAATATCGTATCCTCCATCTTATTAGGTCTAAGTGGTCTCAGAGTCGGGTACTCCGTATTTATGATGCACCGTCGAAAGGATCTGTGGGGACCAGATGGTAAGCACGATTGCCTTGACTTTCTCTTGAGTGAAACACTCCATTGACACGGACGTTCTACGCAGCCGAAGTCTTCGACCCTGACCGCTTTCTCGACTCACGCCTCCAAAAATACCTCTCGCCTCGACCGTTCATCTTTCTACCTTTCAACGCCGGACCTCGTATCTGTCTCGGACAACAGGTTCGTCCCAAGTACTCGTCCCTCGTCCTCAGTCCGACCTAACTTACATGTATCATAGTTCGCCTACAACGAAATGTCCCTCATGCTCATTCGACTACTCCAGCACTTCCATTCTTTCACTTTCATTCCTGAGTGCACACCTCCCGAATTCCAAACCCCGGCCGAGTGGGAAGGACTTCCGGGTAGAAAGGGGATCGATAAGTTCTTCCCGAAGAGGAACCTTACTATGCATAGTGGGGTGAGATTCGTTGGGATTCACTGTTTTAAACGCCTTTCTGACTTATGTTAGGGCGGTCTATGGATCAAAGCGGAGGAGCTGTCTGAAAAGGAGGATTTGAGGTGACGTAGGCCACGAACGCTTGATGTATAGATGAAGTTCGCCCGTCAGGAGCCTCATGGTTGTTTGTTACCCGACGGGAGTGGTTTCAGCTTTGGCTTGGTTCTCGCGGTCTTTTCATCCAATCGATTGAAACCACTGTATACATTGTATCTGATACATTCTGTCCTGACGAGTTGAGCGCTATCCCATCACAACAGTCTCTACAGCCACCGTACTACGGGAATTACATAGCCGAAGGTCACATCACTTGTGGGTCGCGAGGTAAAGCCGCCACCACCAGAACATGTTCTCCGTGTACCTTTGAGGTATGCCAACGTGGGACTCGAGGCTTGTACCTCGCCGTTCTCACATCGGCAATTTGATAAAAAGTTCACGAGTATCGCCTAAAGCTTCAGGAGAAGTAGCCTAGACCAATCGTTCCGTTTGCGCATGTAGATTCGGTGAAAGCTTTCGTTAAATTGCGAGTGAGTAGCTTTGTTACATGGTTCGACAGGCTAATTGGCTTCGTGTTCCCCCCGCCCGACTATGATTGCTTGAGAGATCCAAACTCGACCCCAGAATTACACTAATTAGCAGCCTGTCGGACCAATGCATAAGTATCAGCATCTATCCGCGAAATCTCGAGACCAAAACTCGGACTTACGCAGACAACGTGAGGAGGGCAAGGGTCGGTGATAATAGCCCCAGAAGTGACAGGAGCCTAAGAACGCGCGGTTGGGTAAGTTATCTGTCGGTATTCACCGTGTGCAAAATCCGAACTCACAGGGTTTGCCTCTCGCTCTTCGAGCGGCATAGCGGAGACCAGAGATGAGAAGAGAAGAGTAGCAAGGAAGAGCGAGGCGAGTTTGTTGATAAAAGACATGTCCAGTATTTGAAGGGAAGTACTAGGAGAGGTCATAAAGTGGGGTCTTTTTTATACGACCATGGGCCTCTATCAGGGGGGCTCGTCTCAACGGGCGCTGGCCTGATTGACAGTGACTTGATATCAAAATGATAGACAGGACATCAAAGAGACGTTGTTTGAGTCTTGCCAACATCGAACCCCGACAGCCTCGTATTTGGAAGATTGTGACGCGACCATCCAGGAACGGAACAAGTAGAATGAAGAACGAGAACGTTTGAATAGATAGACCATGCGAATGCTTCAGAATCCGGCAGGTTTACTAGGAACGTCTCCGCCTAGGTGTCAAGAAGCGACGAGTATCCCGGTTTGAGGCGAATCAGCTGGTCTTCATTGACAAGCACCTGAAAGAAACCGAGAGTGATTGCTGATTATGTCGATGTACTAGGCTTGCCTCCACGCACGAAAAAAGACACCCCCTCTTTGAGGGAGAGAGTCATTCCAGCAGTGAAAATACTCCAGTCCTATGCTTTGATTTTCCTCTGTGCAATGAGTAGTCGATGGGGAGTTCAATGAGACTGGAGTTTCTGTAAGAAATACCACAATACTGGGTGTCGTGTTTTGAATACTTTCCCGAGATGGCAGGCTGTATAAAGAGCTTTCAGGAGTTGATAACTCACCAGAACCTTGAGCGTAGAGCAACGTCACGACCGTGAGTGCAAGGAAGAAAGGACCGTAAGCCGTGGGAGACCGCCGGCAAAACGGCATTGCTCTATCCGGTGGCGATGCAAGGGGCTAGATCATTTTGTGGGCTGTGTACCCCGGCTCCGCGACTGCGCAGCGCAACCCCAATGTCGAATTTTGAATAGCATGCAACTGCGGTCATCTTTTTGACCTTTTATACCTCTTCCTCGAGCTTTCTCCCCACATTCCTCCACTTTCAGCACCGCGATGGTTATCAAAGACGAACCTCTCGAAGACGCACCTCCCTCTTACGATGAAGCCAGCCAGAATGCTCCCTCGACGTCGACTCAACCGCAGCCTCCACGCGACGTGAAAACACCATTAGTCACAGTGTCGGACTCTCCTACGACACCTATAACACCCAGTCCTTCACAATCATTCAGCAGAGTACCTTCCAGCAAAGGCAAAGAAAAAGCGACAGCGAGTTGGTGGGGAAGCTTTGGCGTATCTAAAAAGGCGCGAGAGGTACGGACGACAGTGTTGGGGATTATCAGGGACGTTGTCAAACAAGACATTGACGGTGGCGTTGACGCACGAGGGATTTTAGAGAGT
Source organism: Marasmius sp. AFHP31 (assembly GCA_024721195.1). Lineage (NCBI taxonomy): Eukaryota > Fungi > Basidiomycota > Agaricomycetes > Agaricales > Marasmiaceae > Marasmius > Marasmius sp. AFHP31. The sequence continues at coordinate 35,066 of JANHQD010000942.1, forward strand.
TGTCATGCCGCATGCAAGGACGAGGCTATACCCTTCTCTTCCTTACTCCAGGAAAAATCTATCGAAGACCATACACCTATCTATTGGGCTATCGTCAACAGGAATACGAAGTCGGAGTCGCAACCGGATTTGTTGTTGTCTTTGTTGGCGTATGCAGCACCTCTGGAGCCAGCGACGGTTAGCGAGATCAGGCTGGCATGTTTGATCACGTCGGACCAGGTGTTATTCCAGCGGTTGAGGCTGTCTCCTGAATTCGCGACGCTTTCGGGGACAGACCAGATGGTGCTTAGTGGTGGGATGGTTCCGGATGAGGTGGAAGTTCTGGAGGCTAGCTCGGATGAAGGGGCGTTTGTTGTGGATATCAAGATGATGCAGTTCCAGAAGCGGATGAGGGTGTCGAACGAGGTTGGGGTGGACTTTATCGCGAGAGGTACGCATTCTACCCGCTCATGTCTGAAAACCTCAGGCGTTGCTCATGTTTCATTCTTATCCAGGTCGAATGTGGCGACTTGCATTCTGCATATCGAACGAAAAGTGGAGACATGACAAGCCCCGGTTCGGAGCGTGGTATGTCTCGTTAACACTTCTCGAAAACAGCCCTCCGACGTGGATCGACTCTCAACTTCTCATACCCGATGCACGTCTACCTATACCGCCTCTCGGGGAGACCTCCCTAATGGACGTTGCTCCTCGTAGTAGCGATGGAAAGACCAAGCTGAAACCGACGATATCGGTCCGGTTGATGTCTCGCGTCGAATTAGGGCCGAAGAGGAAGCATACGCATCTGCCTTGCGAGGTGACGTCGACGTTGGAGAGTACTTCGAACGCGATGAGTCTGCAGTATAGGTACGTCCGACTACCCTTTCCGGAGTCGTGGACAATTCAAAACTAACGGATTTATCAATAGCGGAAATTCTTACATCGGGACTGACGACTCGATACGGATGCGTCTCGAGGGGAAGTTGGGGAAACCCCAAGAAGAGTGTGTTATTCAATAGGATAACCTACATGCATCATTCCCTCTCTCGTCTGCATTTTTATGGTGGATCTCGTTTCAACATTATTGTACGATTAGACGATCTAACAAGTTTTACTTTGATACCCTGTATCTGATTCTCAGTTGACCCTCGGCTTCAAGTGTATTCGCAATGCTACGCGCGCACGGCCTCCGTGCTATGACTCCCAGATTTGTCGGTCGTCATCGAGAGGCAAATACGTGCGAAAGGGCAGTGACGAACTCGAAGAGGTCGGAAGTTGCCGCCACTATTCTCGAAATTAGCCTACGGCTGAACGTTCGGAGAACCGAACCGAGGGTTTGTTCTGAACCAGTCGGATAAGGTCAGCGAGAAGTCCACGGTTGGTTTTACACCATTGTCCTACTATACCCGGGTTCCCCAAACTCTCTGCCATTGTAATCAGGATTCCATGTTTTAAATGCGTAAAAACACATATATAGAGTGTATCAATCAATGTTCCATATCTTATGACAAGTGCTAATAGCTAGAGGAATACAAACTAGATTGTCTATCTAAAAGGAATATTACAGAGAATATATGTGTATACAAGGTACTGGGGCCTGCGCATAGCCTTAAATCCTTCAGCGACACCAGGCTGATGGCTACGGTCAGGGCTCACAGTCAACAAGGGTGGCCAGTCACTAGGTACTGGTTTGGTTCAAGATAAAACGAGTCAGTAGCCGTTAGGAAGAGCATAAATGATACGCACATCAAGTTGTGTTTCCCTCC
>JANHQD010000944.1:0-14386 GCA_024721195.1 Marasmius sp. AFHP31
GAATCATCCTAGATTGCTCTCGTCTCAGGCGGTGCTGGCGATGTAGCCGCCTGGAGACTCGTTCCGGTGAAGACTAACTGATCCTCAGGAAGTCATCTCTTCCAAAGAATCCCGAGTGACGTTTCTGTCGCACACGCCCACTCCCCAATTCCTTTTCTTTCTTTGACTGATATGATAGAAAATCGATTAAAATACCAAAAAAAGGCGCTGACGCTTGTACAGTATCTGATATCGTTTATGGAATCGTATCCATCGTGTTGTGTTGACTTTTGATCATTGCGACTTCTGGAGCTACGGCTCGAATAGTGTCTTTGGGATAAGAGGTGGGAACCTTGCGTCATATCGATTCTGTTTTTTCTTGATCGATCCCTCTACCAAGTTCTGTGATTTTAAACCACCACCTACACCAAGTAATTATCATACACACAAGTCAGTTAACAAGGGGGCTGATATCGAATCTCAAAACTTCCCGTTCCCCCCCAGATTAGCTTGAGTTGACTTACACGAACGACTGAATACCAGAATCGCGGTCGTCCTAGGTTTGTAAGATCGATACAAACTCGAAATGAGTTAACGTGGAGTCACCGACCATTGAAACAAACAAGGGATGCTGCATGTCAAGTTCGAAAGTTATAGCAATGTCAGTTCATCCATACATCCCGCTACTACCTCCTCTGTGTCCTGACGTCCTATACCCCCGCCATTCTCGTTTGGAAGGGAACCTTGTATCGTAGTACCCTTTTCTCATACTACTACTATGTACCACTCGCTCAGAGACAGTAAAAAAACAGTCCACCATCCCTCAGAAGTATCCCAAAACCTTCTTCCGCGTATAGCTATGATCTAGATGTACCACTTTGACACCAACTTTTTTTCTGACGACTTGGAATTCGTTGGGTGTATACTGACTTGGCAACGTTCGTTGACGTCCGACCGTGAAATCGGGAGGAGTGGGATGTATAATTCAATCCCCATACAAGGATAATTCTGTGCGACAGGCTGGTGATTACGGCGAATAATACAGCTTGTTTTTCCAGCTACGTATGTCGGGAACCCATGGTTGTAAGTGTAAAGTGCCATGGTGGACAGTGTAGGTCCAGTTACACAACAAGTACGCTGTGACAATCATTACCCCCACCGCTATCGTACCGAATCTCGAAACCCGAAACCCGAAAGTGTGGCTGCCAAATTCCAACGAGTGGAACTTCGATTGCGAACAAAATAAACAATAGTATACCCGAGCATAAGTCCGCGTAAGAAGGCGGACTTACCCAAATCGATAGCGAAGCTCTTACCACACGCAACCCCCTACGAATCAAAGCAGCTTGTGCCCGTGTCAAACGATCAACTGTGTGGTGAGCCAGTCACGACCTCCGATATCCGACCCTTCTCGAAGTCAATCAAGCTCACACTCAAGAAAAAAAAAAAGATAGTCATAATGACAAATATTGGCCAACGTGGGGATCGAACCCAAGACCTTCGCGTTAATAGTATAGCGATCCAAGATGTATATTAGCACGACGCTCTAACCAACTGAGCTAGTCGGCCATACCTTTCATGATCTATGCCCAAGACAAGTGTAGACAGTCAAGAAAAACTGAGAGAATTGATTCGTCGAGTCATAAAGTACAAAGATCTCGTGTAACTTAAGAACGAAGAAAATCGAGTAGGTAGGGTAATGTAAGGGTAAGAGCGAGGGGGCGGTAAACCAAGGTTATATTACAACAACAAGCTAAAGGCGAGGAAAGAAGCAAGAAAGAAAAGAGGAGGATCGAGAAGAGACCATCCACCAACATCCAAAGTCCGGGTTTAGAACAAGAAACCTCTACGCCTTCGCCTGCGTATTCAACCTCAAATCAAACACCTCACTCTTCCAAGTCTCACTCCCAGGCGCATGACTCGTCCCCGCAAGCGCAGCCTTCTCCCTATCCCCTTTATCCTCCACCCCTGCACCAGGCTGACTCGTAGACGCACGTCCGATAAGTTTCTCCCTCTCCCCGACCCTCGATACCCATCCACCCGAGTGCCCGACTTCACCCAAGATGGAGTTGCGCTTGTTAGCGACGACTTTGAACTGGGAGGTTCCACCGGCGGATTGAACGGATACGGCGTCTTTCGATTGCGCCGAGATCGAAGGGGTGCGTTTGAATGCGTCTTGTAAAGCTTGCAACCGCCCAACAGCTTCCTCACCCTCCCCAGCCTCAGCAGCGCGTTGGGCCTCGTCCATCCTTTGCTTAACCGCAATGAGTTCCTCCGAGATGAACTCAAACCCGCTCCGGATGCCGCTCTCGACAGCTTTCTGCACCTGCCGCTTCACGAGACCCATCATGAGGGGTTTGAGGGTTTTGTACAGGACATCGTGTTTCGAATCACGGATAGAGACCTTGAGGGAACCTTCGATCTTGACGGCGACTTTCTTGATGTCGAAAAGCCTAGAACGCGAATTAGCCCTGACCACGAGAACAAAAGAAAGAGGGGGAAAGCGAACTCACCTAGCCTCATCCCTCGAATCACCCAACTCAACATCAACACTCATCCCCTCCCCTCCCAACACCAAATCCGCCACCCCCGAATCCTTAATCTTAATCGCCCCACCCTTCTTATTAAAGTAAAACAACACGTCCCTCATATCAGCTTGAATCTGAGTCATATGCATGTGGAACTTGTGGTGCGAGTTTGGTGGACGCTTGATGTCTTTCGTGGAGGCATTAGGGTTGTGTGGATCTTTCGGGTTGTTAAGCTTGTCAAACGTCTCCCAGCGGAGCCAGTTGTGCATTTCGACTTCGACGACGTTGGGGAAGAGGTTGCGGCCGGAGAGGGTGAGCTTTTGACGACGAGGTCGAAGGTTTCGTCGAGGTATTCGATATGGGGAATGGGGATGTAGCCGACCTGTGCGAGCGTGGGGGGTGAGCGATGTACAGAGATGCGAGGGAAAGGAAAACATTACCTCTTCGATCAAACCGGGTAAGATAACGCCTCGGACGTCGTTCCACAGGTCGCTCTTGAACTTGAGCTGATCGTTCTCAAACAAATCCTTCGTCAGACGCTGAATACCCGTTCCGAGCCTACACACCGCGCCAAAATCGTCAGCCAACCCTCCCACGCCAAAATCGCAATCAGTACCCACCTCTTATTCGTCCTATCCTCCACAACACCCCCAACAAACACCCTCGTCCCATCAAAACACCCTATCCAAGTGCTCCCTATACGTCCCCCTCTCCCTCGCCTCCTTCTCCCCACCCTTCAAATCGCTCCTCAATTTTCTCCTTCACCAAGGCTCTCAAGGATTCGAGGATATCTTGAACATCGTGTACGAGCTTTTGACTCTTCTTGCTGAATTGACTCGGCTTGGGGTCTGAGGAAGAGTCTTGGAGACCTTTCCAGTAGGAGAGGTACGCATCAAGTTGAGCGTTGGTTGGGAGTTTCGAGAAGGAGGGGGCGAGGAGGGCGGTGTAGAGGGTTAGCTGTGGGGAAAGGGTGAGGGGGGGGGGGGGGCTAGCATGTGACCGAAAGAAGAAAGAAGGTGGAGGAGAAGCGAGTATCGTGCGAAGTTCGGGTGAAATAAGAAGGTCGTCTGACATCACAGAAGACAAGTGGGAGGGAGAATCGGGGAGAATGCGACAGGCGTGCCGAAGGATAGAATTGGTGTGGATATCGGTGATATTTGGTACGAAACCGCTAACTCGCTATACAGGGTCTACCATGCTGGCTACGAGTACTGTATACAGTATGGGTATCCTGAGATCGAGGAAATCATCGATGTCGTTGATTGTTTGGCTAACATGGCGAGGAACTTGAGCCACGATACTGCGTGTGATAGCTCGAATCATATTATTCGGAGTCGTTCTGAATTGTGAGAGAGGGTAGCTCTAGGTAATTACCAACGATGGCGAGTCAACCCATCGGGATAGGCTTTGACATCTCTGTCCACGCAATCCGCATAACTAGAACAGTCACCATGATTACCATCTCCCTTGCTAGAAACCACTCGTAAAGGTATATACGATAAACTAATCCACGAATCTACCATCGGACCTCCGACCACCAGTCATCGTAGCCCTCGCATCATAATGTAAAAACGGCCCACCATCCTCCGAAGACTCCCAAAACGTCCTTGGTTGCCTCTTTCGCGTAAAACCGTGATCCAAATGTACGCCCTGACACCAACTGGTAACTTGTTTGTGGTGTTTTTTCATCGAGCTCTGGAATCCGTTTCGTGTGTACTGACTCGGCACGTTCGCTGATTGAGGTGTGGCGCCATCCGAGCTTGGGATTGAAGGATTCGGAGGAGGAGGAGTTGGATGGATGAGATGGTCAATTCTCATACGAGGATTCTGTGCCACGGATTGGCGATCGCGATGAGCGTTGGTGTGAAATACCCCTTCTCGTTCATCATTGTCTCTACACCGACTCGTCGGGGAGTCGGTGTGATGGGAAGTGAAGACATTGTCCATATCGAGTGTGCGTGTACGGATTGAAGAAGTGGGTAAGGGAGGGATGTCGACCACCCGCCGTCTACGGGCCTTTTTAAAGACTGAGGACTCTGTGGCGCGCTTTCCGCCACGCAATGACTCTGCCACAATAAATTCGGCAAGCGAATGTCGATCATCAGGCCACGGAGGCAGGTATGTATATCGGATCCATGGGGCTGTGGGTGTAGGTCCTACTGTGGCGAGCCACAAGAAGTTTGGCGATTGCCACCATTTATACCAACCGAACTCTGACTGTGTCTGAGTCTCGAGGGCCACGGGCCCTGATAGAGTAAACCAGTTATATCGAGATGACAGTACGTTCATACTAGTGATGTGCGGGCTCGGGCTGGGCTCAAAGCCTCAGGCTTGGGCTCGGCTTGGAGGGCTTAGGCTCACCAAAATCAAAGCCCGAGCCTTGAGCCTAAGCCCGACATCAAACCCTAGGGCTCGGGCCTGGGCCGGGGCTTGAGTACCGACGTACATAAGGCTGCACAAGAAAAAAATAGGGATGTGAGATTGTGTGCCGGAAAGCCCGAAAAGATTCCTACTACCCGGTGGTCCATGGATTGGACCACCACCAAGTTCCAAGTTGCATGGGTCCCCCAATTGATGATGAAAAGACACTAGTCAGTGAATACTTGGTGAGTATAAACCTCGGTAAAGAACCAAAGGGCCACTGACTATCAGTCTTGGAGGGTCAATAACACTAGCACAAGGAGAATATCCGACACACAACTGCATTTCACTTGCAGATGAGGGGGAGGGCCTGAGCCCAGGGCTTGGGCTTACAAAATTTTGAGCCCGAGCCCTAAGCCTCCTAAAGCCCTCTGCCAGGGCCGGGCTGGGCTTTTCAAGCCCCGGGCTAGGCTTGGGCTTGCCAGGGCTCAAGCCCGAGCCCGCACATCACTAGTTCATACTTACCTGGAACTCTGTGGCCGGTGCATGAGAGCGGTGGCAGCAAGGAGTGGAACTCGTTCAGTTGGGAACAAATCAAATGAAGCCCGAGCGAGCAAAAGAGTCATTAAAAAGAAAGGTCACTTAGATTAGCCTGATGGCCTATTCACCTGAGCTGATTCGGTTAGCCATACATACTCGTCTCATTATCTCAACGCGATCCATGACCGGTTCCCTCTCTTCGCTGGTATTACGTCTCAGTAGCAATGTGGCATGGTGAAGGTCCTATGTCGGACCCCGACTCAATCAAACCGCAATTCATGGTAGGGCCTGCCAGTACAGATACAAAAACTTTTCATCGGCCGGCACCGCGGCCACGACAGAAAGAAGTTGAACAGCTTTCTCGATTATTCGGAGACGGACATTGAGAACAATGCGTGAACTTGTGGAGGAGCTTGACTTCACAAAGACAGCGGTGTTTTGGTGATGGGGTCACAGTGAGCGAGAGTCTTACTCATATGCCTCCAACAGGTTCAAAGATATTCAAAGGTGGAATTTTGTTCATGATGATCATTTGGTAACCACATTATCTATTTTTTAGTTAGGACAGTTATTGACATCGCGATGGGATTTCAGGATGAGGCTGTAAGAGCTCAGCCTCCGGTCTCGTATCGAGCAAGGCCTCCGGGCCGTGTGAGTACGCCAGCAACGTCGATTGCTAGAGTACGGATACAAGGATGAGAGCTGACTAACAGTATGGCAAAGCACCGGGATCATCAGTATTTGGTCACAGTCTTTTAGTCACTTTTTGGCGCCTTTTTAGCGCCTTTTTTTGCCTTTTTTGTCACTTTTCGGCCCAAAATGCCCAAAAGCCGGAAAGCCGGAAGCCATGTCTGATTTCCCGAAAGTCGGCCTTCCGGAACCCCAAAATAGGCTCCCGGCGAAAGTCACCGGAAGTCCGAAAGTTAAAAATCCTGACCAAAATCATACGATAATCTAGATTTAGTTCTTGAATGACATTCAAGATTAAAGCTCGAGTACAAGGTCAGTCTACAAGATGGGTACTTGGTCGATGAAAGTTGTGGAAAGTTAAAACTTTCCAGCTTTTGGACTTTTCGCTTTCGGGAAAAGCCGAAAAGGCAAAAAAGCCCGAAAGTAATTTGACCCTTTACCGATGATGTAGGCTACGGACCGTGAAGATAAGATAAGATACGTAGTTGAAATGATAGGTCGAAGGGGTATCAAACTTGCAAGAAAAACCCGGTTTCCTGGCAGAGGCGGAACTTACGTGGATGTGGATCAAATCAATATCACACAACGAACATTTGGGATGTAGCGAACTCTGCGTAGATGTGGATCGAGTCAACTATAGCACACAACGAGCTCTGTGTATCTGTCTAACTGATGGTCTCCAGGATTCGGGAGTCCAGTTGCATGATGAGTTCAAGTTGGCCAATAGTAAATAGCGAGCGACAAAGAGGCCAACATTACGGCTTAAAGCGTAGAGGGCAAGTTCCCGGTGAGAGTCAGGATTGAAATGTTATACAGACTTGGGGCGATGACACACATAATGCGATTGGGCCTTTCACTTTGGCAGTTGCCGAAGTTTGCCCTTCCTATCGGAATAGGCAACGGTCGAGATATCAGCGCTTTAGCGCTCACATCTCGCAAGTCGTAATGGTCTGATCATCAGTACCCGACCGCTCGACCCAACAGCTCCCGGCAACTTCAAGAGCTGATGTTTTCCCAACGTCGCTACCTGTATGTGTCACGACGTTGATATGCCCTCAACGGATTCCATTGGGTACCATTGGGTACAGTGGGTACAGCCGGTTTGAGCAATGCTGATCATCATCCGCACAGGCAACATCAGGATGACCAGCGCTATAATACTAGATGGCAGTAACTGTAGTTCAATAAAGGAGTTGATATGCGCCTGTGCTCTTGCTTCTTTCTCGCTACTCACCCCATACGGTATACGGGCAGGCTGGTATAATGAAGTCCTTCGTACGCAACAATGGGACGAGCTTTGTTCAAACATCGGCCAATAAGATGGGCAAAGCTCGTTAAACGGTTCATCGCGGTAAACTGTTCATGATTCTCAAGTAGTGGCTTGTCACAATACCTAGAGTACAAACTGACAAGTACATACAGTACAAGGATATAGTTCATGTGCATCACAAGGTAGGCAAAAAAAAGTTAGTTGAACATGGTCAAACAGTTGATCGTACGGTCAGATAGCGTCTATGATAGAAGTGGATCGCAGGACCCGGACATGTTTAACGAACATACCTATCAAGAAGTCAGTCCGAGGAGAATCAACACGAGCATCCTTTGAACGGTTGAACGGTTTCATCAGAGGCCGGGGGTTGTTCAGCCAGCGAGAGAAGTTGTACGCCGTCGTCAAAAATGCTGAGGAATTCCTTCATACCGTGCATTCTCCGAATTCCATACAAAAATCTTGTTTGTTGTTGAAACTGATTGAAAAGCTTCGCCACGTTTTTGAATTGCCTGATTGCACCTCGGGATCTCAATCGTACTGAATAGTCAACAAAGCAGAATACTCACCGAGTTCAGATGGCCATATATCTCTCTCCTTGCCTGACGAGCTTGCTGGTTCCACGAAGGTGAATGTGAAGTTTACGAGTCGATCGTATGACAAACAAGACCGGGAGGATCCGAATCAAGACAGAGGGCAAAACCATCTCAAATCACACCTCTAGCTCCCGGGACTACCCTTCCCACAGAAGTGAACGGAATTGTGCTTTGGGAGACGGGAGATGGTGGTGGTAAAAGGACAAGGTGTTCTTAAGCGACTACCAAGCCACCGCTGACTCGATCCCCATTCCAGGTACTCCAAAATGCACGTGTCTTATTTTCTATTGTTGTCTGCCTGGTGCCACATCCGGATCACCCTTGTCTCACCTTGTCTTTTGCACTGATCATGGCACGTGCCACACTCACCCTCAAAGCATGGACTTCTTTTCTTTCCCTCCCGCGACAGCTCCTCTCTCCAACACCGTCGAGATTCTAGGCCCGAGTTTGTGCAGGCAATGATTGAGGTGAATGAAGCGCAAGGAAAGATCAAGAGCACGATTGTCAGTGGTTGGGAGTCTAAAGAATGTTGTGTGTTGAGTACATATAAACTTCAGGCTCGAGGGACTTACTGATGGGATTTCCAGAACCCCGAAATCTTCGCAACATCGCTCTCATCTCTGGATTCACCCCTTAAAGAAGTGTGGCAACCTTGTAGAGCCCGATTGAGGCTTCCTTGTACCAACCTACCAACCACGCATGTCTCAAGACATCCAGTGTAGATTGGGTACGAGCGAGAGGCGGGAGGAATAAGACGTTTGCGGTTCTGGGTTGGACGCAGTAGAGGATGAGGCAAAGGAGCGGATGAAGCCCGCAGTATTCAAGACTGCAGGTATGAACCATCCCAGTCCGAGCGGAAATTGTCGCGCGAGCTTTCTTTGAATAAGTGGTATGTAGCTATTGAACCGTTCAACAAAACAGAAGCCGTGATCTTTATTCGAGACTACCGACTCTCCGACGAGTGAATCCGTTCAACAACACACTTGGAAGGGATCTGTAGTAACCTTTGAGCGGGGCCAGAGAAGCCACTGTTAAACCGTTTTCCGTTTCAACTACTTCATCGGGATGTCAATCCGTTCACATCATTAAACCGTCAAACTTGATAAGCCATGTCGGTTATTTGAGTACATACATCACTAACATGAGAAAGTGTAGCATTTAACGGTTTAAAGAACTTTGCCCACAATATTGTGGCATTGTTCAATCCGGCGCCAGCTTATTTCACTCGTACGGTGAGTGCCCAGATGTTCATTGTCTGTCTTTGGCTACATGAGCCTACTTACTCCATGATAGGATACTACTCTTTGCTCTCTTATTTGTTTCGTCCGCTGCCTTCATACTCACCACTCCTGCCGAACCGCCTTTGGTTAACCAGACATTTAACTCTCGATACACCATCAATGGGACTGAGTCTACCTCAACGGGAAAAATCGGTGTGGCTCTCATAGTCCCTTCAACTACCGAGTTCCCATGTCCAAAGGAGTTCACGGGGCTAGCCTTCAACCTTGAGGATATTCTGGATGGTTATACCACCGCAGAAACCCGCCCTATCCCGACTTATGAGCCCAGTGGGGACCTCTCTTTTCGTCCACAAAGGCCAGGGTATGTGTGTTTATACTCGAGCGGACCGCAAATCTCACATTCCCCAACAGGATCCATCTTCTGTGTGCTTATGCGTAATAGCAACTAGCTCTTACCATGCGAATGAAAACTGATTCTTTGCTGTTAGAAACGCTCCTGAGTCTATCAAAGATCTGCAGTCAGTCCTTGCGTTCTGAGCATCTTGCTAAAAACTGAAAGCTATTCTAGGGGGCCTGGTCTCGGGTTCCTGTCCCTCGTCTTCGGGTCACGTTCTTTCAATGTGACGGGGACTACAGGGACATTGTCATCCGGAGATGGGCCTCGAGCTGGAGATTCGACTCTGTAGGTCCCCCACCTCACTTAGCCGAGCGCCCAATAGCTGACAGTACCTTTTGAGGTCTGCACCTACGCCCAATATTTCATTGATTATCGGTCTAAGCGCTGGCATCGCTAGCCTCCTAAGTATTTTAGTCACTAGCGCCATTTTTCTGTGGAGGCGTAAGCGAAATCGACGCCATAACCTCACTTCACTCACTATCGAAGACTCTGATTCGGTTTGCCCTGCGACTTTAACCCCTTACCCGCCTCTCGAAGTGATATCAATGCCGGCACCGCAACCACGACAGAAAGAAGTTGAACAACCTCTAGATGAACCGAAGACGGATATTCAGAATGATGCGGGACCTCGTAGAGTAACTTTACATCAGGAAGATAGCGGTGTTCGGGTGATGGTGTCGCGGACGCATACGGTTACGAGCGAGAGCGGTACTGATATGCCTCCAACATATTCAGAGGCAAATTTTCGTTCGTGATTGGTTACCACATTATCTATTTGTAGTTGGGACACTTTCCGACAGTTCAGAAAGGATGAGGCAGATTCTACGGGGATGTAGATCAAGCCGACTGTATCACACCACAAATTCTTCGTATTTTTTCAATTGATGGTCTTCAAGACTCCGGATTCCAGTTGCACGATGAGCTGATACTTTCCCACCGGCCTTCGGCCCCCTCCCCTATTTCCTCAGTCTCATCAGTACTTAACGTTCTAAATCATTTGGGTCGCCCTCGTCAAGGGTGGCGCTGACGACGCAGCTGCCTGGATTGATACCAATCGACTCCCGGGGCTCTTCTGTGTTTTCTTCTCTTTTGACCAGCCTTATGACATAAAACCGGAAAAGGCGCTGTCACCGGTATGCAGAAGTTGTTTGCGGACAGACGGACTACAATTTTAGTACTATGACCAGCGACGATTGAAGCTCGGTATATTGAGGAAAGCTAATGTATAGTAGCATTTGGTGGCACGGTAAGCCCTAGAGTGTGACGGGATTTTTGAAATTGTCATACACGACTACATGCTGGCAATTCTCCCTGGTGGACACGTGGTATTGAAGGTTGCTGACTCACTAGCACCGCCAGCGGGCTTGATCAACCTGCGCATTCGATTCAGACAGAAAGAGATCCATTGCCCGTGTTATAATCTGCAGCCAGCAATGTAATCAAATCATACCGAGCCATTCTCCGAAATCCACAGTCAGGCGAGTCATGGGGTACCCAGTACACTTTCCACTTGATAAGGCTTCCATTCATGCTTGGGGGTGCATTGGTACCTCTCAAGACGGGAGTCAGGGGCTTTCCGAGACAGGAACTTGTCAAAAACCCGTGTTGAAACGGGTGTTGGGGTATCAAATGGCTTTGTGACGATTGGGGTATTTTGCTGATGGCACTTCCAGCCTTGGTCAGGACGTCGAGAGCAATATCAGCCTCCACTTCGAGCCTCGTAGGTACCCTGGGATAACAGATACATTGAACACAAATCCTGGGATGAAGTGGAAGCTGGGGTAATAGGTCCACCTTAGTACCGCCGTTGTGAATGCGAGTCTTTGATTTCTCTTAGCTGACACTTCGCACTTCTTCCAAGCAATCTGCCCCTTATCTTGTGGTGTCAAGTACTGAGAGTGTCCGGAAATTTGATGGTTCCGGTCACTGTTACTTGTCCATCCGAAGGTTTACCCATCCCGTACATCCCACAATCCTAGGAAGTTAGTGGCACCGTGTTTCCCACTGGGTTAGATTTGGAGATCTCAAGTTCGTGTTGCCCAAACCGAAAAGGGAGAAAAACACCAAAAGAAAAATCTACATAAGCCTTTGTGTTTGAATCCATCTTACCCATCTTCCTCATCCTCATTTCATTTTCTCTCACTCAAACACTGTGCATAACAACGATAACATGAGTGGACCAGTCAACGGGACTTACTACATCATGAACGTTGGCACGGGTAAATTCACCAAAGTCGGGCCCAACAATTTTCTCGATACCGACGAAGGGAATCGTACTGTATGCCCCTCACCTTACTTCCACTTCCAAGTCGTTCGACTCACTGCCAACTATTCCCTTCCCGCCAGACCTTTACAGTCAAAGAAACGGCCTCCGGGAAATACGCGATCATTGAGCGTGACACCAAACACCACGTCGGCGCTGAGTGTAAGGGCGGCTCGGTGGGTGTCATCGAAGATTCAAGGGAGCCCTTCCTTGCAAAGAGTCTGATATACCCGATGTTCTCTCTAGCCGAGGAAGGTGGAACTCGTAAGAGACGCCTACCAGTGGAGCTTGAAACGAACACAGAAAGAGGACAGCTACCTTTAGAGGGGTCCGTTCGATTCACGAATGTAGTCGTTACCCGTCAGTACTTATTGGTCTAAATCATTCTAGGTCGCCCTCGTCAAAGGTGGCGCTGACGATGTAGCTGCCTGGACGTTCGTTCGGGTTGATACGACTCGATTCCTGGGTCTCTTCTGTGTCTTCTCTTCTTTGATTAGGCATGACATAAAACCGAATAAAATACCAAAAAAAGCGCTGTCGCTTGTACAATATCTGTTATCGTTTGTTGTGTTGTTGACTTTTGATTCATGGCGCTTTTCTCCCTGGGGCTGTGGATGTAGGTTCATCTGTGGCGAGCCACAAGAAGTTTGGCGATTGCCACCATATTATACCAACCGAACTCTGACTGTGTCTGAGTCTCGAGGGCCACGGGCCCTGACAAAGTAAACCGGTTGTATCAAGACGAAAGTGCGTTGATACTTACCTGGAGTTCCATGGCCGGTGTGTGTGTGTGAACGGTGGCAACAAGAAGTGGAACTCGTTCAGTTGGGAACAAAGAAAAGTAAGCCCACGCGAATATGACAGCCAATAGATGAGAAGGTCACTTAGACTAGCACCAGCGGAACCAGGGTGAACTGACGAGGCTCTGACCTGGCTTACCTTTGGACAATAGACTGGATAAGAATGAATATACCCTGTGAATACAGGATAATAATGGTGATTCATAGCCATGGAAATATTACACACCATCAGTCTGGACGCTGTATGACCACAGCATGGCGAGACATTGAAAGTGTGGTGACAGTATGAACGAGCCCTATCAGAAGGTCGCCAGCGCCTGATAAGATCAAGATAGATTGACGGAATCTTATCGCGTCTCGATCAGCGGCCGGTCAGAGAACCCCAGACTGATCCGCGCTTTGCCAGAACACATCAGGCGAGTGTTTCTTGGTCCGTAGCCCACCATACACTCATCATACCATGTCATATCAATCATTCACGTACCAGGCTATCATCACGAACGGACAGAATGCTGGCGAAGCGGCAGTTATCAGCTTGACCCTAACCGCAATGTAGGGCGCTTTGCGCTGAAATTCGGTCGGACTTTGAAGTACGACTCGTGGCATGCGTGTCAACAACTCTTTTGCCCCTCTTGACTCTCAACCACCACCTTGGTCAATCCTCTCCCCTTCAGCGATTCCCTTCAACCTTCAACGAGGAGTTTTATACTTTATACTTTGAAACATTAATAGGTAACTATATTCCTATTCAAACATTCATCACAGGGATGCTAACTCGCCTTCAGTATGTCTATGACACGTGCTGCCAGTTTGGACTGAAGACACCGGGATAGCCTGTTGGCAACGGCCAGCGCAAAAGCGGCAGCGAGAAGGTCTTGAGGGTTCTGAGAAACAATGCGGAGGTGCGTAATGTTAATGATGCAGCGTCAAGTCTTTAGCCTTGGACTGACTCAGCTGGATGTCGACAAGAATTCTCGAGCAGGAGATGGAACGATGTTCGGTAGTGGTCATGACGTACGTCAACAATTTCATCATCGACCCGGACTCAGAATTCATCCATGGTCTCTGCAGGCGCCGCACGGACCACCTCGTCAGGTATATAAACCCAGCACCGTTCAACGAGTTCCCAACCTTTCTTTCTCCCCTCCCACCACCATCTCCCTCGTATTCTCTCCTGTCTCCTCCTCCACACAACCTGGCCCTATAACTCAACATGCCTGTCCCTCACCCACCGTCCCTCCATCAAGCTCTCAAAGAACATCCGGTGAGTAATAAGCCAATCGTCGTGGTCGTGCACTCGCTGACATGAGGGTCCTACAGGCATAGGACCTGCAGTCCCTCGACAATCGCCAACATAACATGGAAATCATCCTTTTTTGCTGGTGAATAGGTGCGTTTGTATATTAACAACTGCAAATGGTCCATCAACTGACTATATGCGCCCGGTAAAGTACCAGGTCCCACTCCACCACACCAACGCAGGTTGTCTTGATACCATTGCCTCCCGCATCCCACCATTGGCCACGTACATGATTCTCGAGCTTAATGTCCAGGTATACAAAGGTAAAACGAAATCTCTTACCTTGCCCACCACGAAGCCAGTCACTAATTGTTTGTTTCTCATAGGTCATTGAAGGACGGGTGCCAGTGGAGTGTTGAGGATTCGTTGTACCAGTAGTCTATCAGCAGTGCCCCTATATTTTGGTATCTTGCAATTTTACTAT
>JANHQD010000945.1:0-29953 GCA_024721195.1 Marasmius sp. AFHP31
GGCATCTTCAGTCCCGTATCCGTCCTGAGGAAACCGTGATGCAAACGAGCCGTGATGTTCATGCTTTATAGCTCCTAGAGGGCAGCCCTTTGAGCAACGATACATGGGGATTGAAGGTTGAATAGTACCTGGAAGAGCAACTTCGCGGCGTGAAGAATGTATAACTGGTACACAGCGGTCTTGTTTTTGCAAGCACGACACTCGCAGTTCTGTTTGTTCTATATAATACATCAAGTCAGCGAAAAATGAGATATAAAACGAGAGCCACGTACCAGGTTCGTGATTGCAGTCAGCCCGCAGCTAGAACAATATCGTCAGGCAGAGCATCCTAAGAAGATAAACGGCATAACTCACATATCGCACACGTGCAAACAGTACGCATCATGGGCCTCGCAAAATCGCTCCTTCAAGAACCCAGCAATATCATGAAAAATCATAGTCACGTTCCATCTCTCCAAAACGAAGTCCACCATCACGACTACGACCCTCCACAGGCTGCCTCGTATAAATCTGTACCAGACCTCTCACTCGAGGATGAATCTTGTCGTCCACCATGTACTTCAACCTCTGGTAGTACGTCGGTCCTGGATAAACTTGCGCCTGTAGCTTACGCCCCTTTTGCCACAAGAACATAGACACCGATCCGACAGCGAGGTCAGTGAAGGGCGTCGAATCACCTTCATTCCCGATCAAAGTTGTCACCTTTGACGACGAACACTCAACCAAGTGTCCGATTGTCGTACGAGAAGGAATAGCGCGAGGGTTGATAATGAGATCCGGAGTAATCCCCTCCGCCGTTAAAGGCATATCCTCCTGCCTATACGCAATACCAATCGTACCCTTCTGCCCATGCCTCGAAGCGAACTTGTCTCCAATCTGAGGAATACGCGTCGAACAGACCCGAACCTTCACGAACTTCCGTTCCTTAGAGTTCGTCGTGATCATGACCCAGTCGACAATACCACTCTCCGTGCTCTTGAGCGGCGTCGAAACATCTCTCCCCGATTGCGTCAGCATTCGCTGGCCCAGTTCCTCACTATCCGGCAAGATGGGAGCCGTTTTCTCGATGATAATGTCTTCGCCACGAACACTCGTACCAGGAGCAATCAACCCGTCGTCCTCGAACTTGTCGTATGTCCCATGTTTCATGCGCAGCGTGTTCTCCCGCGATGGCTTCTCGAGCTCCTCCAGCTACTGAATACCGCTCCTCTGTCGATAGAGCTCTGGTTCATGATGCATGATGACGGAGTCTTCCTGATCGTAACCACTGTAACAGAGAATGTCAACGATGGCGTTTTGACCGGCGGGTAACTCTCGGAATTTGAGGTGCTCTATAGAGCGCGTCGTCACGAGAGGTTTGTGAGGATAGTAGAGGATATTCGCCATGGTGTCCACGCGAATGAGGAAGTTGGTGAGGAAGAAGGCCATCGCTTGCTTGCCCATAGCGGATTGGTAAGTGTTACGGGGAGACTAGGAAGCCAAGTTAACAAACTGGACAGACAACCGCAATAGCTTCTCACTTTGTTGTGATCCGGAAAAGGAATGAGACTACCACAAATGCCAAGATTCATACTCGGGTGAATCTCATAATGAGTCCAGGTATGAGCGTTGATCCCCGCTTTCAAACGAATAGCTGGGTCGAACTCTCCATCATTGGCATGAGGTTCAATCCCTTATGACTGTAATTACGAGTCTCGAGATCCTCCGGTGTCGTCGAAATCACGACGGTCTCTTCCTTTCACCGATTTGTCCCTCATCGTTGTGTCCTTTGGCCATCCATCGTATGTGCTTCTTGCTGAGCAGGGATTGCTGATCACCGAAATAAACAACGGTCCGTGGACCTGTCCTTCGCATACAACCACGACTCTCTCTCGTATATCCTGCACCCATCCACACACCATTCGTGAATCACTTGGCACACGGCGTCGACAAATGTGTATTCTCCTCCCGCGACTCTAGACGTTTCCTCCACTTCTCCACAAACTCGATGATGGGTGCATCTGACGAAGATACAGGACATGAGGACGAGGTTCTTGACGAGACCACAAGCCGGTAGTCTGCATGCTATGAATGCAGCCGGTCGACTCGAGGGTGCCTAGAGAATGCGGTGAGGACCTCAGAGAAAAGTAGACGATAACGAGTTAGTCAAACGTTCGTGGAGGTTTGTTCCAAAGATTCCATGTTCTCCCAAAAACCTCTCCGAGCCGAAACGCAACAACGGAATTCTCCCTAAATCTTTCCAGCCCAAATGAATCACTCCCTGAGTGCCAGGTATAGTATATCGGCGCCCGTATCCTTTTTGCTTCCACCTACATCTTTTCAGTCTGCCTATCCAACGATGGGAAAAGGCCGATGGAGTACTTCGATACTCTATGTGGCCAAAGACGTCCATTTATCCACGGGTTATCTGTATCTCGGGAGAGGTATCTGGATTTGGATAGAACATTTTTCGCTCCGAGTTCGAAAGGAAGAGGTTGTTGCGAAGAGTTTAGCGGTCTCGCCCAATTTCTGCTCGAACATATCGCGGATTGGTTGGAAGAGCAGGCCACGAAGACGTGACATGGGTTTCAGTCGCGGGGACAATCGGGCGACTGGAGGACAGGAGGGGGATACCCGTGTGTACAGTGGGTGTGAGGATTGAAATAGAGCGAAGCACGGAGCTGGCAGAGGAGGCGAGGTTGATTGCTGTGATTGGGATGCGAGTATTGGCAGAGGAGTTGAGGATGGTGACACGTTGTTACGGCTTGGGTGGGTGTGTATATGATGTTCAGGTTTCATCGATAGATGCAGTGAGTTGGAAGGGAAGAGAACGAGAAAACGCGGAATCGAGTCGGTGGAGAAAGCAGAGTCCCCGGGAGAAGCTGCGAAAGTCAGATTAATAAATTTCATCAATCCATGGATAGTCGATGGAAAACGCACCTGGAGTCTGGATCGCGAGCACCATGCATTCGATGTCTTTTCTGATCATTGGGTGTGGGTGGTGTCCCTGACTATGGCGAGCCGATATGTAGGCTGCCTGGGGGAGACTAGAAGTAACGAATGAGTTGACTGGACACGAGAGAAGAACGAAGTGAGACAACTGGTCGTTTCTCGATGATCATGTCGAGCGTTTGTGGGGGAAAGGGTGCCGGTGGGCGCTTGTTGGTCCTTCTTCCTTTTCCCCAACTCCCACGATGCCCTCCCTGGACAGCAATCAACTACAAGGATTGTTTTTCGTACCTGCCACGGGCAACTAGGTTTCTTTGTTGCGATTGGCTATCGACAACTCACTTTCAGTGGCTTTGCGACGTCTTCTGTTTACTCGAAATGGAACCGCTCTCATCGTTATCCTCGTCTTTTGAGCTATGAATCAAGTTCCCAAGCCGCTCATCTATACGCGAGATACAATTGTCAAGCGGATCGCTCAAGTTGTGCTTGGTACTCACCGATACAGCACAGAGCTTGTCTGAAGGTAGTCCAGCCAGCTCAAATTCTGTGAGTGGCCCAGTCCCAACTTCCTCGAACGAAATTCACCAGGATCCTCCTACTCCGGTCATAGCTCGGACGTTTCATTCTGGACCTGCCTGCGGGCAAGAAGATAGAAGAAACCAGCTTTTGGTCTCTGTGACTCGAACTTCCGGCCGCACACACTTCGAGAAACAACGATACAGAGAAATCAGTACGAGTTTGGTCTGGAACAACCCCGAAGGCAATCCTACTTTACGCACGAGTGAATACGACTCTCCGTGGAAGCGTAACCCGAGCCCAGAAGGTCTATATCACTACACAGAGCCGATTCAATATCTCGTGAGGAAAAGAAGCCAATACTGCGTCGGTACGTGCGATCCAATTCTAGTCATAGGTCTCGTTCAATGTCAATTTCTACCCAACGATGATTCCCGTTACCGTCAAAATCATCGAAACACGTCAGGTAGAAGGCTCCACCCTTCGTACCAAGGCATTGTCCTGTCCCGCAACAAATCCGAGGGGAAGTTGGTTGTCACAGATTGCCCAAAAATCAACGAACGACTATGCACTCCTAGTTAGTGAGGACAACTAACAATTCCCACTTAGTTCCAGTCCGCCGTGTTCCTCGTCTACATGATCATCGCCGCGGTCTGGGGCTGGCTGCGTTAGAAAAATCATCAAGACATCTTGCCGCTTCAGGTATATAGCTCTCAGCTTTCCGTGTTCAAACTTTCGACTGGAGTAATGCGATAGCCAAAGGCACGCCGCGGGACCAGATTCAAAATGCGCCCAACGTTTCCATTCTCACTCTCATCAAGCCTTCCTTTCTTCCCGACTCTACTCTCAAATCGAGTTAACGGGAATTGACGTGCGCGGCCAGACTTTCGATGGACTTCAATGACGACGGAGGGTTGCAATCCTTGCCAAGGGGTTTCTTCGACATGTCATACCAACTACGACGCGATACCACTAGAACTGGATGTCAGTTACCCCCCAGAGTCAATATTCATTCACACCTACATCCAACTCGGTACCGTTTGCAGCTCCGGACGCAGTGGAAACTGGAGATTGACCAAATCGCAGGACTAGGGCCTAGCTAATTGCTCACAATCGCTGTCGAAGAACCTACCTCTCCCAGCTCACGGACAGGCAAACTTTCGTGGTATGAACCAGAACCCGATCGTGACCTCGCTTCCTAAGTTTACCACCTCCACGTCGTCCCGCAGGTATAGCTATAAGCGACCCAGACGATTCTGAAGACGAATCTTCCGAAGACTCGGACAAAACCCAAAATGAAATGGAGATATCCCCAGCTCTCCTTCAGCGAATCCGCCAAAATGACGCCTTTCGTTTTTTCGCTTTCGAGCTCTGCTGAGGCACGCGGACAGGCGTTGGTTTTGTATCGACCGTTGACGATACCCGAGGGTGGAGATGGAAACCAGGAGGAGAGAAAATTACGGACGCTAGCGGATGTAGAGGCTTCGGGGATGGATATGAACGTACCGGTGGACGTCGAACCGTGAACTAAAAAATCTAACTTGAACCTCGGTGCTGTGTTTTTATTTTTCGTGGCTACGCCGACATTCGCCTACCCTAACCGCCTCGAAGTATACATATATAGCAAGGAAGGATCCATAGTTTTCGTGTAGTTTTCTTGCTCGAGGGTAGACTGTACTTGTGATGATAGATCACCGTTTGAACTCAAACGTTGAATAGATGATACTTAACCCTGTTTCGTCGAGTCGATGACCGTGTGAACCGTGTACGATGAGAATCAAAGACGAGTAAAGGGGAGAGCAAGAGAAAGGTTGCGGTTCTAGCGCAGGTCGAAGTACATGTGGATTGTGGGCACCAATGGGCGCTTTTCTGGCACAGGTCCAGCCTGAGGCCGATGTTGGATCCTCACCATGACGTTCGATATTCTTCGATTGCACAGCTTGCACACTGTATGGTTCTTTCAATAGTCACATCGGTATCCAAAAGCGTAACAACTCCTCCAAATCCAGGCGCAAAAAGACAAAGGAGAAGAAGGCCAACAAGGCCAACTCTCAACTCGAGCTCACCACCAAATTCCTACTGGATGTAAACACGTCCGCAAAGCCAACTCCAAAGCTGAGGAAGAAGTACAACTCAACAGTGTGAAGTAGTAAAGATTACAAGTTGACGCGAATGTAGTAAATATTTACGGCGACGGTATAGCCACGGGTAGGAGGACTATAAAGAACTACCGAGTGGACATGAGTTGGGATCTGAGTTCCTCCCTTTCATTAGCGTATTGCTGTGGGTACGTCTGCAGGGGAGAGACTAGAGTCAGCCTTGAGTTCTGTGAGATGATCCGGTGGGTATGTAGACATACATCGAGCCAGTTGAACAGCTTGTTCCGACATACGTTATCGTATCGGATGAGCATATTGTCGGAAAATAATATCCGACATTGAGTGAACAATTCGAGCCCAAACCCACAATGCTGGAGAAGTGAGGAATTGACCAATTTCACGAGTATGCCATGCGCGGCGAACGATTTACCGTCTGAGGAGTAAGATGAAAAACGCGAGACGAGACGTTTCACCGCTCGGACACAAGCTGCTTCGTAACGTTCGTGGAAGCGGGATGACAATGCAAAGTCTGCGTTCGAGGCACAACGGCAATCTGTAATCATCGACAAGCGCGGACCAAGTCTCTCTAAATTTTCCTGAATCGTTCTGAGGTTGCCCTCAGAGTAATAATAACAACCAGTGATTCTGAGGATCATGTCATTCTCCAGAGTGTCGTATGCGGCGCGACTTTCCTCCGAATCATGCAGATCAATCGACGATTCGAGGTGAAAACGTGTGGGTTGATTTTTGAGATGGTCAATCGTGGTAGTAAGATCCAGGTCGCGAGGCTGTTATTAGCTCAAATGAATTGCTGCAGCTCAGGACAGATAGGTTGGCGAGAGGACGTACATTCAACTGTTGCAACCACCACATCAATTCACCAAATATGCTATCCCAGCTGCTAAAATTGGAGTATAAGAAAACAGCGCCAAGTTCCACATTTTGAAGATCCGTTAGCAGTTCCTTACTAGGCTGGGAGAATCTGGTGCAAAATTCAATCCAGTCTTCATTCAGGAATCTGTTCTTCAAAATTTGGTGGAAGCTGCAAGAAACATTGGGAGTTAGATAACATGAATTGGCTGTCATAAAAGGCCAACAATCTCTTACCCATCCCGCCTGAGCCTCTCGGCCGAGAGGACTTGTAGCCACCGCCGCACAAGGTGATCAGTTTGAGCTTCTTGATCAATGAAGAAGATCCCGGAACGAGCCCGATCAAAGAGATAATCACGAAATGAGGTGTGCGATACTGTGATGCGGTCCTCATGAATATCAAGAACGGAGTGCATCGCTCGTAGCGTTGTGTGCACATCCCCCGGGGTCAAGTCCAGCAGAATTTCGATAAACTCGGGGGAAGAGCCGTCATACCCAATGATAAGGACTACGGCAAGAACCAAGAGCAATTTCTCGCGATTGGGATTGATAGAAAGAATGAAGTGGTACAGCCGGTCAAGCTCAGGGAAGGGTGAATTTGATGATGGATTCCCGGGGTCGTATTCGAGTAGAGTGCGAAGTTGGTCCAAGGGGTTGGAGTAAGGAGTCTTGACAATCTTCACGGCGGTCGTGGCATAGACAAACTGGCTATTGGATTTCCACACAAGCCTCTGCAAATTCTCCTCCGACGGCCAAGGAGATGGGAAACGACGCCCAGAGTACTCGGGGCTCGCGCGAATAATCTCGAATTCATGTCGAAGATACCTTTCTATGTCGCGATCCGTCTGAGAGTCATTGGTTAACGCAATGCGTTTGGTGACCCGACGGAGATCCACCTTATTAAAGGCTTCCCGAATCCATGCCTCTGAACGGCTGGAGATGAAGAACTTTAAAGGGGACCATGCCGAAGGAGACTGTGGGTAGGAGGTCATGATGACCTTAAGGATGCGCAATTGTGTCTGCTCATCACCACATTCGTCCAGACCGTCTATAATGACCAGGTTTGAAACCTTTTGTACCGATTCCCCCGCAAATTCCGATCGTTTCATTTGTAGAGATGGCTTTAAGACGAGCTCTCGAAACTGCTCTTCCAAGTTGGCGTCCAGTATCGTCGGGTCCTGATCGATCCGTTCATCGATGAATGTTCGGAGCGAAGGGAACTTCGATCTCAGGCCAAGTGCAATTGTTGGGATGAGGGCAGAGGGATTGTTTCTTTTGGCGTCTGACCTGAAGAAAAAGAAAGACGCTACGAGTCCATCTTTCTCACAGGCTCTAGCAACCGTCATCGCAATGGCCGATTTCCCGACGCCTGCTTTGCCAACGAGCCAACAGACTGGACGTGAGGGGTCGCTAGAGGTACCCCATGTGTGGATATCCCCGAGAGCCGCCTCTCGAGTTCCTTCGAGACACGTTCCCCTGGTATACTGCTGCTCTGACGTGTGAGACGCGCCTACAGCTGCGACTGTACGCCATACAGCCTTGTGCGCTGCTCAAAAGGACCCGTCAGCCTCAGTATGCCAAGCTCGGAAACGATCTCGTCAAACGTACGATCGGAGACTGTTGTGGTAACGTTCTGTACGAGATCTCGCCCAATGTTGTTGACATTGAGATCGCCTGCTCCAGTGTGTAAATTCTGATCTCTGCCGTAGTTAATATTTCGGGGTTGGCGGCGCTTTGTGGAACGTTGCATAGTCACTGGGTGCTAGATAAAGGCGTGTTGCTGCGACAGGACCTCGAGATGGAAAGGGGGAGGAGGGGAGCTGCTAGTAGTGGAAGCCGTTGTCGTCGTCGTAAGAAGACCTTAAATGTTTTGGGTACTGCTGTGCGATTCACACGAGCTCGAGATGCTGTACGCCTCTATTTGTATCAATATCACGCATTTGTTTCACCGCTCTTTAGGCCGGCAGAAGCTCCTCAAGAACCTATCCTGAATCAGGTGGTCGATTTATGACTTTCCTGACGCCGTTTCGGTGCAAAGTCGATCGATACAGTTAGATAACGACCCCAAGGTGTGCGCGGCTGCCGTGTAGTGCAGGGTGGTAGTAGGAACAAGAGCAGCAGCTGTGGCGTGGTCCTGTCGACTGGTGGAAGCGTTGGGGAAGTATAGAGATGACCTTGAATAATGCGGGGGGAGGGATGGATGGGCTCCAAACGAACGTACATAGTGGCCAGGGTGAGAGTTTGGGGCCACCCGTTAAACCTCAGGCTCGACTTTCCGCAACACGTAATTCGAGCGGAGGAAGGGGCCTGGGCCGAAGCAACGTCTCTCAACCTCGGGTTGAGAAGCTCACTTTCGAGATAGTCTGTTATGCGAAGCTGAATGTCGAGTTAGGGCAGGAAATTCATGTACACGGTGGTGAGAAATCTGCCCGTTGGGCTGGTATTATAACCCAAAACTGGCCCATAATGCATCATAACCCTGCGAAGCCGAAACTCTGACGGAAAAGAACACACAAGTTCTCGACACTAGGGGGAGAAGCGAACGAGAATCGATGCTCGAAAATAGCTCGCCGTTCGATCGACTTGTTTCTTCTCGGTGGGGCGATAGGGACCCTATCGGTACCCTTGAAATTCTGTCTTGACGACACAGTGGATTCGTTTTTAGCTGCCTGTGGCGTCAGAATATCGAGCGCAAGGGGTCCCCGAGAAGGAAAGCTGAAGGATGGGGACCTCGGGTAGCGAAGTTCTCATTTCGTTTCCCTTCGGTGTCGTCGGACTGATCTGTGGTTCTGCCCGTTCGCCCCAAGTCTAGGCCTTCGATAGTGAATCTTCTGATTGCATAACGCAGAGTTGCGGGCGAATGACTCCAGCAATGTTGGCTTCCATCTGAGTGAATAGACAGAGAAGTGTCGAATAACGTTTATTTCCACTGGGTATTAATACATAGAGTTTTTGTTTGGTTCCCTTGATAAGGATACAACTGTTATTTGAGAATTGAGCGTAGAATGGTGATAACGAGCGTGTGCGTAGAGGTGTGGTACGTGCTGCATTTGGATGCCGTGACGATGGTATGCATGGGAATGATGGCGTTAGTGTGTGGGATAGGGAGGGGTGAGTGTGACTGGCGCAGAGTTGACGGGGGTGCTGGTGTTGACGTTGGCAAAGTTGGGATGGACGGACGTGGGAGTGTTGTTGGTAGAGATGACTTGGGCCTAGTTGTGGTTGATGTGGTAGGCGTTGACGGAGTTCATCGTCATTGGCGGCTCCTCGAGTTCCTCCTCTATCGAGTCTTCTTCTATGTCGTTTTCTGTAGTGTCTTCTCATCCAGGGCTTTTGGGATTAGCAGCCTTTTGGGCAGCTACTTCGTCTGCGGTGAGGAATATTCCACCGGGCCCACGCGGTCGAC
The DNA here is from genome assembly GCA_024721195.1 of Marasmius sp. AFHP31. Lineage (NCBI taxonomy): Eukaryota > Fungi > Basidiomycota > Agaricomycetes > Agaricales > Marasmiaceae > Marasmius > Marasmius sp. AFHP31. The sequence goes on from JANHQD010000945.1 coordinate 9,820, forward strand.
GCATCGCATGTTCGTGTCGAGATTCGTGCAAGTAGGGCTAGCATCCCAACGGCTCATCATCGTTGCAGTAAGGTTTTGGTTCGAAGGAGTCACCAACGAGGGTAGTGATCGCGCAGAAAAAACCATCGTAGAGTACTGGAAATGAGTTTGAAGAGTGGGAGAGATGTTTGTGCCTCGTGGGCTTGAAATAAACATTAGTAGTGGTCAATGTGAGAGGGTGGATTCATTGAGGAAACGAATGCCCGGAGTCCGGACCGAAGCAACGTTTCCCCGCAACCACCATGACAATGCGCGTTGAGCGCTCGGCCCTCTTCAAAACATCTCAGAAAATACCTCAGTCAAGACTGTCGGCACACCTTGCAACTTGATTGTGAACGTGCATGTCCGAATTTCCCGTCAGGTTCCAGTAAGAACCTACACTCGATCAACGTCAACATTCGTCTGTCTCGGGCTGGAGCTTCAACCCCTTCACCATCGCGTTCATGCTCTCGAGGACCTCAAACTTCAAGTTTCGAGCTTTGGTGATCGCAAACGGGGCCTTCAGGGACGGACTGTATATCACCTCACGCCGCTAGCAGCGCCCAATGTAGTACGGGTAAGCCAATGTCAGTCCATGTACGAATTGAAATGTTCACTCCGCCTATCCAGGCTTTCTTCAATCACAAAAGTTTACAAGTGCTAACTAGGACTAAGAACCTGCTACAATACCGATGCCGCCGACGTCCTGACCAAAGCTAGGAGGTTGGGTATTGAAATCCTTTCTGCAGACTGTAAATCACGACTGCGACTATACCTTTCCAGAAGGTCTGAACTAGCTGGTCGTCCATCGCTACACAACACTTTTTTTCTTTCCCTTTCCTTTTCCTTCTCTTTCCCTTGATTCGAAAACACCTATCATGAAACCTCTTTCACGCCCAGATGTCGACTTTACAGACGTCCCAGTACCGACCACAAGTCCCCGACAATTGCCTCCCCATTCGGGCACAACCATTCGTCGAGCAAAAACTCTCACTCGCCCAGAGCGAAGTGTCGCCCTAGTTCCCCTCATTAACCCTCATCCCGACGGCCAGACGCATACAACGGTTCCGACCCATGGCGGCTTTTCTCTCGCATTGTCACCTTTTGGGCACCCGGAGTGTTGCTGAGCTCGTTGGGAGGTTCGAAGGACAAGTCGATGCAGCAGGCGTGGAGGGAAAAGATGACACTGTGTTTCCTCATTCTCACACTTTGTGGGTTGGTAAGATTCGCCACGGTTGGCACACAAAAGGTCCTGTGTTCGCTGACGGGTGGTGGAAATCGATATTGTGCACGAGTAGCTTCAATACCTGGCAGTGCTGGGCCAACTGTACAACATCTCCTCCGCCCATCTCAGCGCTGTGGATCTTATCATTCTCGCCGAGCAATCTCTTGGTTGTGACATTACAGATTTCTCTGAAAGCACAGCTTCAGATCTCCCTACTTTCAGTGGCCTTCCCTATCGTGTTGCGCAGGACGATCCCTGTCCGAAATCCTCCCCTTGCGTTCTTCCCAATCCCACCACGTCCAACATCCAGAGTCTCGGATTCATGGACAGCGATTTTGGAGCCGGTTTCGATTGGCAACAGGTCTCGAACGACAAGGACTACTTTGTCCTCGACGGCGCAGTGCTCAACATGACAGCGTACATGCTAAAAAATCCCAATCCCATTCCCTCCGACACCGCACTACGCACGATCTTGCACCTCCAGCGGGAAGGACGGCACACGGTTGTTTTATCACCGAAAGTCTGCCGTTCCTTGCCTCAAGCAGCGTTATGTTGCTGGGAACATTGACAAGATCACACCCGGATGCTTCGTTTCCTCGCTCCTTCTATATGTCGGACTCTTTGTGATCTTGGGTCTAGTCATGCCGCGATTCGTGATGACCTGTGTCTTTACCTGGTTCCTTTCTGAGCCTCCTGACAGCAAGAATCTCAACCGGTACGCTATCAGTCCTCCAGTCAAGCCAACTTCTCGATTGACAACAAGACGGGGAGAGCTCCATGGGCAGGGGCGGGAGGTGCAGTCAAGAAATTGACGAAGAGCCCAAGCAGGTCCGCTCGCCTCGTCCACTTCCCTGTCACCTTCGGCGGATCCTCAGCCCATAATGAGTCTTTCTGAGATTGATTGTGAATTCTTCGCGGTCTGTCTCGTCGCTTGTTTCTCTGAAGGCGAGGGGTCTTTACGCACGACATTGGATTCTATGTCACAACACGTAGCTCATAATGCATAATCCTCTCAACGTTCGGAAAAAACCGTCGTTCGTTCGACTTCTTCCATTCTTCTCAGTGGGGCGATAGGGATCATATAGACAACACTGGAACTCGTCTGCCTTCTGTCTTCACGACACAGTGAATTCATTTTTAACTGCGTGTGGCGTCAGGATACTGATGTTGCTGAGTGGGTGGGGGGATTATCTTCAAGAATGAAAAGTACGCGGTCTCGTGGGAGGGAGGACAGTGCGCCCTCTCGAAAGTTAAGAGTGGGCTATCCTGCACCATCCGACTCGTCTTTCGAGAAGGGTACTTACCAGACGAGGAGTCGGAGGGGTATCTATCTTGTGGGGACTCGTTGAGTGTGTGCGACAGGCAATGTTGTTTTGATCATTTTTTTCCCCTTGATGAGTAGAGGTTAGTGGGCAACTAAACCACCGTCGAAGTGAAGGTTCTGAAAAAGGGCTATTACTACTATGGGGGAAAGAAGGATAGCAACGAACATGTACCGTTCATTCATACTTACAGTAGAAATTTTCCTAAGGTTTCCTGGCATCGGACTTGATCCACAAAAGCCTACTCCAAAATTGAGGAAGGGGCACAAGTTGACAGCGCGAAGTAGCAAAGCAAATGGACGCGTATGCATATCTACAAAACCGGCGTTCAGAAGTGGTCCCGTGTCAGATAATACTACTACAGAATGGGGGTCCTGATTCCTTCCGGATCTTCAATCTTCGCTCTCGGAGTCAGCTTCCATAACACTGCTCTCGTAGTCAGCTTCCGTAACGCCGCTCTCGTAGTCAGCTTCCGTAACACCGCCCTCGGAGTCGGCTTCCGTAACACCGCCCTCGGAGTCAGCTTCCCATCCATCGCTCTCGGAGTCAGCTTCAACCCATACATCGCTCTCGGGGTTATCTATCAACTCCGAATAGCTGAAAAAGGCTACGACTTCGGATTTAAGTTCCTCCCTTTCACTAGCGTAATGCTGTGGGCACGTCTGCAAGGGAGAGACTGGAGTCAGTCTCGAATTTTGTGAGATAATCCGGCGGGTATGTAGACGTACCTCAAGCCAATCGAGCAGCTTGTTTCGATGGCTCTCGGCGTTCCTGTATGCCCAATTGTGCGAAAATAATATCCGACATTGAGTGAACAACTCGGGCCCAAACGCGCAATGCTGGAGAAGTGAGGAATTGACCAATTTATTGAGCTTCCAGTACGCCGTGGTCGAGTTGCCTTCTGAAACACTCGTGACGAGACTTTTCACTGCTCGCAGACAAGCTGCCTCGTAACGTTCGTGGAAGCGGGATGACAATACAAAGTCTGCGTCCGAGCCACAACGGCAATCCGTAATCATGATCAACGAGCGCGGACCAAGTCTCTCTAAATTTTCCTGAATCGTTCTGAGGTTGCCCTCAGAGTAATAATAACAACCAGTGATTCTGAGGATCATGTCATTCTCCAGAGTGTCGTATGCGGCGCGACTTTCCTCCGAATCATGCAGATCAATCGACGATTCGAGGTGAAAACGTGTGGGTTGATTTTTGAGATGGTCAATCGTGGTAGTAAGATCCAGGTCGCGAGGCTGTTATTAGCTCAAATGAATTGCTGCAGCTCAGGACAGATAGGTTGGCGAGAGGACGTACATTCAACTGTTGCAACCACCACATCAATTCACCAAACATGCTATCCCAGCTGCTAAAGTTGGAGTATAAGAAAACAGCGCCAAGTTCCACATTTTGAAGATCCGTTAGCAGTTCCTTACTAGGCTGGGAGAATCTGGTGCAAAATTCAATCCAGTCTTCATTCAGGAATCTGTTCTTCAAAATTTGGTGGAAGCTGCAAGAAACATTGGGAGTTAGATAACATGAATTGGCTGTCATAAAAGGCCAACAATCTCCTACCCATCCCGCCTGAGCCTCTCGGCCGAGAGGACTTGTAGCCACCGCCGCACAAGGTGATCAGTTTGAGCTTCTTGATTAATGAAGAAGATCCCGGAACGAGCCCGATCAAAGAGATAATCACGAAATGAGGTGTGCGATACTGTGATGCGGTCCTCATGAATATCAAGAACGGAGTGCATCGCTCGTAGCGTTGTGTGCACATCTCCCGGGGTCAAGTCCAGCAGAATTTCGATAAACTCGGGGGAAGAACCGTCATACCCAATGATAAGGACTACGGCAAGAACCAAGAGCAATTTCTCGCGATTGGGATTGATAGAAAGAATGAAGTGGTACAGCCGGTCAAGCTCAGGGAAGGGTGAATTTGATGATGGATTCCCGGGGTCGTATTCGAGTACAGTGCGAAGTTGGTCCATCGGGTTGGAGTAGGGAGTCTTGACAAATTTCACAGCGGTCACGGCATAGACAAACTGGCTGGAGGATTTACGCACGAGCCTCTGTAAGTCTCTCCGTGACGGCCAAGGAGATGGGAAACGAAGTCGAGAGTACTTGGGGCTCGAGCGAATGATCTCGAATTCATGTTCAAAATATCGCTCTATATCCCAATCTGTCTGATAGGTATCGGTTAACGCAATGCGTTTGGTGACTCGACTGAGATCCACTTTATTGAAGGCTTCACGAATCCATGCCTCTGGACGGCTGGAGATGAGGAATTTTAGAGGGGACCATGCTGAACGATGCTGTTGGAAGGAAGACAGAATGACTGAGAGAATGCGCAATTGCGTGTCCTCGTCGCCACACTCATCCAGACCGTCTATGATGACCAGGTTTGGAACCTTCTGTACTGATTGCCCCTCAAGTCTCAACCGTTTCATTTGCAGAGACGGCTTGAAGACGAGCTCTCGAAATTGGTCTTCCAAGTTGGCCTCCAGTATTGTTGGATCTCGATGGATCCGTTCTTCGATAAAGGTGCAAAGTGGAGGGAACTTCGTCATGAGACCAAGTGTGATTGTTGGAATGAGGGCAGAAGGATTGTTTCTTTGGGTGTCCGACCTGAAAAAAAAGAACGACGCTACGAGTCCATCTTTCTCACAGGCTTTAGCAACCGTCATTGCAATGGCCGATTTCCCAACGCCTGCTTTGCCAACGAGCCAACAGAATGGACGCGAGGGATCGTCAGAAACTTGCCATGTGTGGATATCCCTGAGGGCCTCCTGGCGAGTTCCTGCAAGACACGTTCCCCTAGTGTACTGCTGCTCTGAGGTGTGAGAAGCTCCTGCGGCCGCGACTGCACGCCGTAGAGCTTCGTACGCTGTCAGAAGAATAGTCAGTCTTAGTATGCCACGCTCAGAAACGATCCTGTTGAACGCACGACTGAAGGTCATTGTACTGATGTTCTGTACAAGCTCGCACCCAATGTTATTGACATTGAAGTCGCCTGCTCCATCGTGAAAATTCTGATCTCTGCCGTAGTTGATATTCCGGGGTCCTGGACAGTCCATTGTGGAATGTTGCATGTCATTGTTATCAACATTGAGATCGCCTGTTCCAGCGTGCAGATCTCCGTAGCTGATATTTGGGGGTCCATAGATATCGATACTATTTCGCGGTCTGTAGATCTCGATAATATGTCGGGGTCCGCGACGGTCCATTGTGGAATGTTGCATCCCACTGTTGTTGACATTGGGATTGCCTGCTCCGGTGTGAAAATTCTGTTCTCTGGCGTAGTTGATATTTGGGGGTCTGTAGATCTCGATGATATTTCGATGACCGCGACGGTCCGTTGTGGAATATTGCATAGTCGTTAGGTGATAGATCAAGGCGTGTTGCTGTGACAGGACCTCGAGATGGGGAGGGGGGGAGCTGCTAGTAGTGGAAGTCGTCGTCGTCGTCGTCGTAAGAAGATCTTGATTTGTTTGCGAGCTGCTGTGTGATTCTCACAAGCTCGACATGCTATATACCTCTATTAGTATCAACATCACACGTTCGTTTCGCCGTTCTTTGAGCTTTAGGCTTCAGCAAGAGGTCACAGATCTGTGGATCTCGCACACCGTTCTCACGACCCCCTCCCACCCCCAAATATGCTAAGCCTGCCACGAACTGCCTCACATTCTCCAAGGTGTGTGTGGCTGCCATGTAGTCCAGGGTGGTAGTAGGAGCGAGAGTGACAGCTGTGGCGTGGTCCCGTCGACTTTTGGAACCATTGCAGAAGACTAGAGATGCTCAAAATATCGATGTTGAGAGTGGTTGGGAGGATCATGTCCAAGGGTAAAAAGACCGCGGGTCAAGGGGAGGGAGGACAGTGCGCCCTCCCGGAAGCTAGGGGCGGGCTGTTCCCACACCATCTAACTCGTCTTTCGAGAAGGGTACTTACCAGACGAGGAGTTGGCCAGAGTATCAATCTTGTGGGCCCGGGACTCGTCGAGTGTGCATAGAGGTAAAACTTGTGGCTTACAACTGTTATGAAGAAGGGCAGACTCCAGAGAGTACCCGAGAAGGAAAGTTGAAGGCTGGGGTCTCGGATAGCGAAGTTTTCATCGTGTTTCCCATCGGCGTTGTTGGCATAATCTGCGGTTCTGCCCATTCGCCCTAAGTCTAAGCCTTCCATATGGAATCTTCCAATTGCAGACCATAGAGTTGCGGGGAATGACCGCGCGATGATGCCTCCCATGATCCCGGGCTTCTGGTTAAGGAGACAGAGGAAGGATGCTGCCGAACGCCAGGTACTCGCAGAGTCTTCAAGTTGATTGTGTGATTCGAATAACATCTATTTCCAAGCAATCATACATATGACACCGGGGGCAAACACCGTGTGACCTGGTCCTTGTGAGATGCCTGTTACCTGCATAAAGGATAGGTTTTGTCCTTTAAAAATCATAAAGGCAACCTGCCGTGCTCAACAAAGGCAACTCAGAAGGGCAAGTCACGCGGTGCCTGCCTCCACTACACAACTGCTGTTCAAAATTGGATCAAGGTACAAGTGCTGTTCGCGATCGAGAGTAGAATGGTGATGACGAGCGTGTGCGTGGGGATGTGGTATGTGCTGCATCTGGTGTGGACGGAAATGATGATTGGTGTGAGAATGCTAGTGGTATTGGTGTTGGTGTGTGCGACTGGCGCAGAGTTGACACTGCTGGTTGAGGGGGTTGTTGGTATTGGTGAAGTTGAAATGGATGAAGCTGAGAGTGTTGTTGGTGGAGGTGACTTGGGCCCGGTTGTGGTTGTTGTGGTTGTTGCTGTGGTTGTTGTGGTTGTTGCTGTGGTTGGTAGACATTGACGTCGGCGGCTCCTTGACTTCCTCTATCAACTCGTTTTCTGCAGTGTCTTCTTCACCGGGGCTTGTTGAACTAGCAGCCTCTCGAGTAACTACTTCGTCCGCAGTGAGGAATGTCCACCAGATCCACGCGGTCGACGCATCGCATGTTTGTGTTGAGATTCGTGCAAGTAGGGCCAGGTGTTCGAGGTTCTGGTTCAAAGAAGTCAGGAACGAGGGTAGCGATCGCGTAGGACGGGGTTATAGAAGCATTGCGGAGTACAACTTGTCGGTATCCTCGACTAGTGTCCCACGTCGATGGTATTTTTACTGGGTGGTTGACTTGGAGATACGTAGAGGGTCGTGGATCGGCTTTGGTGGTCGGGTTTGTGACGGTCCGAGTTCGAAGTTGTGTGAGCGCCTGTTAGATGCGAGTCTTTCTCTGACACCCGCGTTCAACGACAATCTCCAGACCTCTGTTCTCAATGTGGTCCACCCACCACCGCATGCCATAAATTCCTCTATCGCTAGTCATATGTTGAGGAAACGGTGTGTCTCCGTGTGTCAAGACCAATTGCAAACTGTTTAAACTGAACAATCTCAGCTGTCAACTCACGGGCAGGTCTATTCTTGAACCACCTCGACCTGTACTCGACCCAATCCGTCTCACTATCGGTGGACGTACGAAATGCGATCACCGCAAGTCAAATTCTACTTTCACCGCTCGTCAACATCGATTGACGCTATACAACTCCAAAGCAGGATGACGAAGAATGGTACAGAGTTGGGGCACGTCGGACAAGGATGAAAGACGCAGGTGACCGCCTTAAGAAAGAGAACGACGAAGACATGGCCGATCAAATTCACCGAGAACACAGCGATCAACATCATCAATTCAGCTCTGACACTTCTGAGCCAGACCTTGAATGAGCGGCGTGGGTGCCCTCAAGGCCATTGACCCTACGGGTTGGTTCTGATGTTTCTTTCCCGTCGTTCGTTAATCTGCGCTCATCGCCCTCCTTCCCTACCTCAGTCCATCTCATACGATCTGCCCTACGTTTGTCCAACAACCTGTCATATCTAACAAGGTGCCCAAACGGTCTGCTCCTCCGACAATATTGATGCGCGTGTCGGGAAGGAGACAGGAAGAAGAATAGGCCAAAGCAATGTTAGAAAGGGCTGGGTAACGAGAGCAGTCAACATTTCGAAGATTTGTCAAACCATCGAACTTGAAGAACGGATACGGACAGCGAGACAGTGAGTACCACCAGTATCCATCTTGCTGTCCATCGTAAACGTCCTGGCAGTTCATTTTACGTGTTTTCCCCCCTGTCCGTGCACAAGGCGCGACAGCCTGATTTTTTTTTGGCCTCAAACATATGATCTCGTATCCTTCGTCCTTTCCGAGTTGACTCCTTCCTCTCTGCAAAACAGTTACCTCGGCAGTGACAAGGCCCCTCAAGCCCATCACACGGGATTCCCTCTCACCGTTCCTCTCGGGCTAGTATTCACGACGAAGTTGTATGTCTGACCGCTTTCACAAGTGCTAACACCTCCAACACACTTCTCATACAGTCTCTGTGCTCGCGGATTCCCTTGCTGGACAATCCAAGACGGTTTGTTGTGTTTCCTTGATTCACGCTCTTCCTTTCTTTTTTCTCCCTCTCGCGCAGAAAGTAAACAATGTGTTATATTATCAGGAATGACATTAGAGTTCAGATCTCAAAGACAGCATGTATCGGTCGTATTACTAGTAGTGCCGGTGAAGTGGCTCTGCTGTGGAAAAAGGCGTCGCCATCGCCGGGTAGTCAAAGCCGACCTGCTAGTCCAACAAAGGTAAGAAAATAGCTACCAAGGAAGTCAGCGCCTCCGCGTTCGCTGGCCCAACTCCTCGCTATCAGGCGAGATGGGAGCCGTTTTCTTGATGACAATGTCTTCGCCACGAACACCCGTACCAGGAGCTATCAACCCATCGTCCTCGAATTCGTCGTACGTTCCGTGCTTCATGCGCAGCGTGTTCTCCCGTAATGACTTCTCGATAGCATGTTGAGCGGCGGGTAACTCTGAGAATTTGAGGTATTCCACAAAGCGCGTCGTCGCGAGGGGTTTGTGAGATTGATTGAGTATATTCGCCATGGTGAGCAGCCGGGTCGAACTCTCCATCATTGGCATGAGGATTATTCCCTTGCGACTGTAACCGCGAGTTCTCCAGATCCTCTGGTGTCATCAAAATCATAACGGTCTCCTCCTCCGTGTCCAACACCTCAACAACCCTCCCTTCACCAGCTGTTCCCACTTATACCCCGCCCCCTCATCATTTTGCCCGTTGGCTATCCACCGCACGTGCTTCTATTGAAGCAGCGGCGGCTGATTATTAACAACAAACGACGGCCTGCAAACCCTTCCAGCATCCATATACAACCTCAACTCCCTCTCTCGAATACCCCTCACCACAGAAACCTCCACACTAATATCACCTTTCCTCCTCAACTTTTTAATCGTCTTCACCAAATTTGCCGGATCACGATGAAGACCCATCAACACCCCATTCACAAACACCTTTGTACACGGCATCGACGAATGCGCGTTCGCCTCCAACAACTCCGACCCCAACCCCTCCAAGAACTCGGTGACGGGGGCATAGTACGACCTGACGGAGATACAGGACATGAGGGCGAGGTTCTTCACCAGACCACAGGCTTGTCCTTCTGGTGTTTCGGTGGGACACACCATCCCCCAATGAGTGTTGTGAAGCTGACGCGGTTTTGCGATCTTTCCTTCACGACCCAACGGTGTGTTACACCGACGCAAATGCGAGAGCGTCAATGCGTAGGCATATCGGCTAAGCACTTGAGATACGCTAGCCTTGGACGACATGGATTTTTTCTGGTCGCCCCAATGACCAGTGGCGAGGGAGTATTCGAGTCCGTTCGTGATCATTTGGTGCTTTACCGCCAGCGAGACTGAAGTCGTTATGCTAAGAAAAACGAGTGAGTCACGGGTAAGGTGAAATTCGTGCACTAGAGTAATGACCTTTTGCATGTAATGGTACACATCCTTCGTCAGTTTCCTGAACAACATGCAAGACAAATTCGCGAGCAAGGGAACAGAAAGATCCAATCGCTTCTTTCCAAAATGGTCTCGATCATCGAGCTCGCGTCTTTCTAGAGCTGCGAGAAGGAGTACAGAAAACTGCTCCGCCTGGTCCAGACAAGATCGGAGTTTTCATCCACCAGCTCTTGCATCGTGTTCTGAACGAATCCGTCCAAGGAGTCCAGCTGCTGACGGACAAGACCCTTCTGTTCGGAGAAACTCTCGAAATGACCATCCAGCAATCCTCCTGGGCTATCTTCCCGTAGCCATCTTCATCTTCTTCGTCGTGGCCAAAGTTAGCGCCATCGTAAGAATAGGGATCCTGAGTAGCATCGACCTCTGAGGGAAAACGTTGTTTAGTGTAGTGTACAGGCCGGCAACACAACTGTCAACGGACAAGACGCGTCGTAGAGGGAAAGGAAAGGGCGATGTTTTGGGGGATATAGGGGATGGTTTCGACCCGTAGCGACTGAGATAACCGAGGTCACCAATTGACAAGATATCTCAACGGAGGAAGATGTGGTTTGAAGGCGCCGACAATAGGGAGCCGTTTAGAATTGGGAGGGGAAGTTGATGGGAGGAAGACGGATAGTGGGTCAGTTGGGTGAAGACCGCCTGGCTCGTCTATTCCCGAATCGGTGGCACTGTGACACTCGAAGGAATAGAAAGGGTTACAATTGCCGAAGATTGGGGATCAGGTTGAATTGGCGTCGAGTTGGGAACGGCCGTACAATTGACGATTGGAGAGTAGGAGAATTATGGCCATGGAATGGAGCAGGAACGCTCTAAAGAAAGCATGTGGGAAAGCCGGAGAATGAGCGCCTGTTCACCGTGTAACTGTTTCGTTCTGACCCTCATGACCAGTCCAGTCAGCTCCCAGTCGGTTCCATTTCCACGACAACAATATGTTGTTCTCATACCTCGAGCACCGTAGAGCATGGTGAGCGCTATTGTCTGTTATCAGTCCGTATTCTCGGTATAAAAGGCGCACTTCACTAGTCGAACGAAGCAGCAAGAACGGCGAGAACGCATCGCTCACTTGCCCGCTGTTTTCCATGCACCCTTGACCACTGAGGATAAGCGCGTATTGGATATGCCTGTTGCACAACTGGTTGAAAGCATCAAACAAGCGGAGATTACACCCCAGGCATCGGTGACGGCCTATGGAAAAGCAGCATTATTGGCTCACAAGGAGACAAACTGTTTGACCGAGATTATGATCCCTGAAGCATTGGAATGGGCGAAGGACTGTAATATAGACGGCCCTTTGGCTGGTGTTCCGGTCAGCCTGAAAGATGTGAGCCAGAGTGAACTACTTGTGATGGATGCGCACATACTGAATGCAACCTCTGATACCCAATAGATGATGGGCGTGAAAGGCTTCGACTCTAGCGTTGGGTATTCTGCGAGGGTTGGGCAGCCTTTCGCCGAAAACTCATCCATCTTCAAGCTCCTTCGAGACGCTGGTGCAGTACCTTTCGTCAAAACCACCGTCCCGATTACCCTCATGTCGACCGAATCTTCTTCTGATGTGTTCGGTGTCACCACGAATCCTCATAACGCGGATTACTCACCTGGAGGTTCCTCGGGAGGCGAGTCAGCTTTGATTGCGTACGGGGGCTCCCGCATTGGGGTCGGCTCAGATGTAGCAGGATCGGTGAGGGTGCCGGCTCACTACTCTGGGCTTTATGCCATCAGGGCTTCGGTCGGGAGGTTTCCAACATTCGGGAGTGGAACCAGCATCCCAGGACAGGAAGGGGTACCGTCCACCCATTCGCCCATGGCCAGAACTCTTGAGGATCTGGAAACCTTTTGGAAGGCTGTCGCGAAGATGCAACCATGGAAGTACGATTTCAATGCAAGTGCAGTTTGTTCAATTTACGGAAAGATCTCACACACACCTATAGTGCTTGGAGATACCGTGGCGGGAAGTTGAAATTCGGCAGAAGAGGCTGAAATGGGGTGTCATATGGGACGATGGTAGGACCCCATCTCATGGGACCGTGCTCGCAGGAGCTGACATTGATTTTCTCTGACAGGTGTTGTAAGACCCTCCCCACCTTGTACGCGTGCTCTCGAGCGAGTTGTAGAAGCTTTGAAAGCACGGGGAGATATTGTAACAGACATGTCAGTTCGTTTCCCTGTCTAAAAATCACTTGTTGACTCTCTTATTATATGTAGCGACCCGCCTAGTCTATATGAAGGTCTCAAGATAGCTTCGCAATTGTTGCTCGCGGATGAAGGCACGTCCTTACTTATCTTAACAGAATGCTAGCACTAATACCTATTTTCCACGCAGCAAAGGTAGTAACAGGTCCCATAAGATTCGGGGAGTGGTGCGATGCTGGGGTACACCACTTGAGGAAATGGTTCGTACTACCGCGATTCTTCAAGAAGTTGTACATCTGGTATACTCGATACGTACGACACGATGAAGTATACGCAGGGTTCTTGGAGGGTGTGATGTCGGAAAAGAAGATAACAGAATATTGGCCTATTGTTGGTCGCAGGAACGCTTACCGTCAGCAGTGGTTCGACATGTGGGACAGGGAAAACCTCGACTTCGTGCTCAGTGTACCGAACCCTCTTCCAGCTGTTCCGCATAACGGGACGAAGATGGGTGTTCAGGCTTGTGGATACACCGTACTTTACAATATGGTGGGTGTTTATTTCGCAATCAGGGTGGAAGTCGAACACCCAATGCTCATACTTGTTTTTCTAGTTGGACCGTACTGCGGGAGTGCTACCAGTCACTCAAGTTGATCCTGCTATTGATCGGGTACCACCGTCATTCAGAGCTCGTAACCACATCGAGAAAGAATCGTACAAGATGTATAGCCCTGCGAAAATGGCTGGTCTTCCAATTGGGATTCAGATTGTGGGAGGACGCCTGCAAGAGGAGAAAGTTTTGGAAGGAATGAAATTGGTAGAGGAGCTATTGAGACAGGACGGTATACAATACAAATTACTGAAGAAGTGGTAGAAGCATATGTGTAACTATGTAAACGATGGTGTATCAAACCTGTATCAGACCTATCATCCGATACGTGGGGAGCGACAGGGATTGTGCCAGAAGCCGGTACATGACCGCCACGGGCAGCCCAAAAGATGCACCGGGGTTACAAGAGTCAATAATGAGACCCTCGATGGCGGAGTAAGTAGCTGCTTATGTTGGTGAGATGAGTGCGCAGTGAGACTGACCGAGGCGAGCCATAGGAAGGCATAGAGCTTGTCGTGATTAAATGGCGGGTGACATCGAATACTGACGCTATCTTTCACTGAACGGACAAAAGCTTTCTTGGCGAAAGCTGAGGCCGGTAATCCACTCTCTACTTGTGATGCTTTGGTGTCGGAACGTCAGCTGTGGTGATAGCTGGGTACGATTTTACTGGCTCCGGGTAGGACCCATACCGGCGAGGGACAATTGGGAAGAACCTCACGATTGAAATTAGGAGTTAAAGTGAGGGTTTGAGGCGTGCTGGTGAATCTTCGACCACCCCGAAAGCATGTTGTCGGTGTGTTGAGGGTCCTGAGGTTGACGATGAATGAGTTCCCTCCAAGGTGAGCTTGACGGGAAGATAGTATACTCACCTCATAGACGCCTGGCCTCCTCCGTCACGGGGGGTCCAGGAATACGCTATACGTTTGGGGCGCAACATCCAACACTAGAGTGCAGAGTGTTGTGAAGATAGCGGGTGAACGATAACGACGGTGGGGGTAACCCCGGCAGACCCACATGTACAACCACCTTGACAATACGACCAAGCCGTATAGTCATCCTAAACCCTCTGCTCTATCCCTTTCACTCCCACTTAGCACCACAAAACACCAATGCTCAAGGGAAACAGGCAGGAATTTCTGAGATGAGAGCCTACAAAGCCTTTGAAGATCGGCCAGATGTAAGGACGATGATGATGGACGACAGGGGACGATAGGGAGCCACTCAGAGTTGGGCGAGGAAATTGATAGGAGGAAGGTGGGAGAGGATAGAAAAACATCTTCACCGGGCGGATGGTGGGTGAGTTGGGTGAAGACGAGAGGAAAGTTCAGTCGGGGTGGTCGAAAAGTCTTGCAAGAATGGCCCAATCTGTCATGGGAATATCCAACGTCCAGAGGAAAACCTTATCTAGTCTCACTGCACTGCTGTCTGCACGGGCTGGTTCGTCGACCCATGGGAGAGGAGAGGTCCGTCCAAACTGATCTTTGGTCGTCAGGTTGAAGGGATTGCGCGAGCGCTTATTCAACGACGCGAACTCTTCTCTTCCCCCCACGATGACATCCGCGGTCTTAAGCAACGTCAGTCAAACCTCTGCGCGGCCCCGTTTTCAATCAGGTCACTCACTACTTCCCCAATCTTGTACTCAGGAAGCGATCCAAGATCATTCGCGAAGAGTTCCAATTCGGGAGTCTTAGGCCTGAATTTCACAGGTTGGGCACCGAAATAATAGAAACTGGCGGAGTATCGAGGAACATCGGTTACAGGCAAAAGACGTGGTTGGATAACTCGAGTAAGAGAACGATGAAGACTTGACCAACCGAATATATCGAGAACACAACGATATACGTCGTCAAACCAACCCAATAGCCTCAGAGCGAGACCTCTCGAATAAGCGTCCCGGATATTGTCAAGAATATCGGTCTCGCAATTCTAGGTACAATGATCAAGGTGTGTTGTGTTTTCTTTCACCTTTTGCTGGCCTGCACTCATTTTCCTTCCGCCATCTCAAGGTCTATCTCGTACCGTTCACGGTTTACCCTACATCGACTGCCCAGACTCGAGACCATTCTCACCTTCGTGCTTCGGGATAGGCAAATCGAGGCACGAGTACGGCGAAGTGATTGGTTTCAAGTCAAGCTATTGCTAGATAACTCGTGTGCCGAACTAGCATTCAGATTCATCCCCGAGGCCGCCTTCTCGATGTGTAGGGCCCCACTCACGAGCGGAGGTACCATATTCTTCGGAGCTCAGTTTCGGACCGTTCGAGGGAAGAAAGGGTGTTTAGCCCAGACACTTCACCGCGCATCACCTTCTGTATTTTACACCTACTTGTCACACCAAGCTCAGCGTCTACATTTACATCCAACTCGGTATCATTTTCAGCTCCAGATGCGATGAAGATTGGGCAAGTCACAGGACCAGGGCCTAACCAATTGTTTATAATCTCTGTCGAGGAACCTACCTCTCCTGGCTCGCGGGCAGGCAAACCTAGGAACGTGAGGGCGAAAAGCCGACCGTCTTGGTACGAACCAAAACCTGATCGAGAGTCCGCTTCCCCTTCCTTTACGTCCATCCTAATCACAAATTCACCGCCTCCCCGTGTCTCAGCAGAGTTCAGAAGCGTAGAACGAAGGACTTTTGGCAGATTCGGGAGAGCTGAGGAGATCTCGATACCATTATGGGTTTTGTCCGGGCGTCTTCAAACTCGCCCAGGTCGGTTATGGTTATACTTGCGGGACGACTCAGACACGGGCAGGCATTGGTTGTTGTATCGACCGACAGCAATACCCGAGGGAGGCGCTCGAGATGAGGATGGGAAGGAGGAGGAGGAGGGAGCGATACCAACACCGATACACATAGCGACGCCGGCGGATGTAGAACCCCTACCAATGGATATGGACATACCGATGGACGTCGAACCATAAACCAAAAATCCAACCAGAATGCCCGTGCTATATTTTTATATTGCTTGGCTATGCCGAAATGGACTTCCTCCAAGCACAATCACCCACCTTGTTGTATAGTATAGATTAAGTATTTGTAGTCGTATAATCTTCCTGCTCGAGGGTAGTAGTACTAGTAGTGATGAGTCACCATTTGAAATGCTGGACAGATAATGCATAATTCTAATTGCTCAAGCTGGAGAACGCGTAAGCCGTGTACAATGACAATGAAAAACGGGTCAAGGGAAGAGAAGAGTTGCGGCCCAAGCGCAGGTCGAAGTACTTTTGAGAAGCTGTGGGCGCCAATAGGCGCTTTTCCGGTCCAGCCTGAGGTCGATGTTGGATCCTCTCCACCACGCTCAATAATCTTCGATTGCACCAGTTGTTCACTGTATGGTCTCTCATTAATTACATTGCTATCCAAAAGCCTCACAAGTTCTCCAAAGCCAGGCGCAAAAAGACAAAGGAGAAGAAGGCCAACTCGGCCAACTCCGAACGCCACCGGACTTCTACTAGACGTAAACACGTCCCCAAAGCCAACTCTAAAGCTGAAGAAGCAAAACTTGATATTGCGAAATGGCAAAGATTACAAGTTGACCCGAGTGCAGTAACTATCTATAACGATACATATCTACGTACATCGAAGTCGTCACGTAGATATCGTCAGTCTGGTTCAACGTGGCTATTATAAAGACGGTATCGCCGCACCCAGGAAGGCTCCAAATGGCTGAAAATGGCTACGACTTTGGATTTAATTTCCTTCCTTTCATTAGCGTAATGCTGCGGGCACGTCTCCAAGGGAGAGACCAGAGTCAGCCTTGAGTTCTGTGAGATAATCCAGCGGGTATATAGACATACCTCAAGCCATTTGAGCAGTTTGTTCAGATGACTCTCGGCGTCAAAATACCATAACACGCCATTGAAGGATTCTCCATTATTGTCTGGAAATAATATCCGACATTGAGTGAACAACTCTGGCCCAAACGCGCAACTCTGGAGAAGTGAGGAATTGACCAAGTATACGAATATGTCGTGCGCCCTGAACAGTTTGCCTTCTGAGACGTAAGATGAATGGCTCGAGACGAGACTTTTCACCGCTCGCAGACAAGCTGCCTCGTAACGTTCGTGGAAGCGGGATGACAATGCAAAGTCCGCGTCCGAGCCACAACGGCAATCTGTAATCATGAATAATGGGCGCGGACCAAGTCTCTCCAAATTTTTCCGAATCGTTCTGAGGGTGTCCATGGTATAATAATAACCGGTGATTACGAGAATCATATCATTCTCCAGGGCGTCGTATACGGAGCGATCTTCCTCCGACTCATGCAGATCAATCGATGATTCAAGATGAAAACATATGGGTCGACTTTTGAAACGGTCAATTGTGCTAGTAAGATCCAGGTCGTGACGCTGTTATTGGATCAAATGAATTGCTGCCCAGGACAGATAGGTAGGCGAGAGGACATACATTCGACTGTTGCAACGACAACACCAAGTCATTGAACTGGCTACCCCAATCCCCAAAGCCGTGATATAGGGGAACAGTGGTAAGCTCCACATTTTGAAGATCCATTAGTAGTTCCCTACTAGGCTGGGAGAGTCCGGTGCAAAATCTGATCCAACCTGTGTTGAGGAATCTGCGCTTCGAAATTTGGTGGAAGCTACAAGAAACATCGGGAGTTAGATAACGTGGCTTGGCTGTCATGAAAGGCCAACAATCTCTTACCCATCCCGCCTGAGCCTCTCAGCCGAGAGGACTTGTAGCCACCGCCGCGCAAGGCGATGAGTTTGAGTGTCTCGATCGATAAAAAATATTCCAGAACGGGCCCGATCGAAGAGATAATCACGAAATGAGGTGTGCGATACTGTGACGGCACCCTCTTCGATATTAAGAACGGAGTGCATTGCTCTCAGTGCCATGTGCACATCCCCCAGGGACAAGTCCAGCAAAATCCCGATAAACTCGGGAGAAGGGTAGACGAGGTCAATTGTACCAGGTGGGCCAGGCAGTTGTACAGCCCCGATGACCACGACTACGGCAAGAACCGAGAGCAACTTCTCGGAATTAGGATTGACAGAAAGGATGATGTGGTACAGTCGGTCAAGCTCAGGGAAGGGTGAATTTGATGATGAGTTTACGGGGTTGTAGTCGAGTATAATGCGAAGTTGGTCCAAGGGGTTGGAGTAAGGAGTCTTGATCATCTTCATGGCGGTCGTGGCATAGACAAACTGGCTATCGGATTTTGACACAAGCCTCCATAAATCTCTCTGTGACGGCCAAGGAGATGGGAACCGATATTGAGAGTACTTCGGACTTGTGCGAATGCTTTCGAATTCATGTTCAAGATATTGCTCTATGTCCCGATCCGTCTGATAGGTATTGGTCAACACAATGCGTTTGGTGACCCGCCTGAGATCCACCTCGTTGAAGGCTTCCTGAATCCATGCCTCTGGACGACTGCAGATGAGGAATCTCAAAGGAGACCATGTCGAAGGCAGCTGTTGGTAGGAAGACAGGATGATTGAAAGAACGTGCTTTTGGGTGTCCTCGTCGCCACATTCGTCCAGACCGTCTATGATCACCAGGTTTGGGACCTTTCGTACCGAGTTCCTCTTCTTAAGTCCCGACCGCTTCATGCGCAGAGACGGCTTGAGAACGAGCTCTCGGAACTGGTCTTCCAAGTTGGCCTCCAATATCGTCGGATCCCGATGGATCCGATCATCGATGAAGGTGCGAAGTGGAGGGAACTTCGTCATGAGGCCGAATGCAATTGTCGGGACGAGGGCATCGGGATTATTTCGCTTGGGGTCCGACCTGAAGAAGAAGAAAGACGCTACGAGTCCGTCTTCCTCACAGGCTTTGGCAACAGTCATTGCGATGGCCGATTTCCCAACACCTGCTTTGCCACTGAGCCAACAGATTGGGAGAGAGGGGCCCTTAGAGCTTCGCCATGTATGGATATCCCCGAGAGCCTCCTTTCGAGTTCCCTCAAGACACGTTCCCCTAGTGTACTGCTGCTTCGACGTGTGAGAAGCCCCTGTGGCGGCGACTGTACGCCGTAGATCTTCGTAGTACGCTGTCAGAAGAACAGTCAGTCTTAGTATGCCACACTCAAAAACAATCTCGTCGAACGCACGACTCAAGGCCATTGTGGGGATGTTATGTACAATGTTCTGTACAATGTTATTGTTGTTGACATTGAGATCGCCTGTCCCGGTGTGAACGTTCTGATCTCTGCCATAATTAAAATTCCGTGTTTTAAAATTCCATGCTTTAAAAATCCATGGCATGATCGCTGGGTGCCAGATCGAGGCGTGTTGCTGCAAGTGGACCTCGAGATGGGAAGGGGGAGGGGGAGGGGGTAGCTGCCAGTAGTCGAAGTCGTCGAAGTCGTCGTCGTCGTAAGAAGACCTTGATTTGTTTGGGTACTGCTGTGCGATTTACACGAGCTTGACATGCTGAACGCCTCTATTTATGCCAACATCACATGTTCATTTCACCGTTCTGTAGGCTTCAGTAAGCCCCGCAGAGGCTCCTCCCTCCAAAAAGAACTTTAGTCGAAATCGATCGATATAGCTAGATGACGCTCTCCAAAGTTTTCGACTGAGTCAATTAGTGCACGGTGGTGGGAGGAGCCGAACGTCGTCGATATTTAAACCGGAAACTGTGCCGCGCCGTCCAACTCGGGCACTTGTTCCAAGTTTCGATAACGGGTCGGAGGGATATCTATCTTGTGTGTCCGGGACTCGTCGAGTGTATGCGGAGAGGTAAACCTATGGTTTACAACCGTTTTGGAGAAGCGGAGTACCCGAGAAAGTTGGAGGATGGGACCTCGGGTAACGAAGTTCTCATCGTGTTTCTCATCGGTGTCGTCGGACCAATCTGTGGCCGAATCCAGGCCCTTCGTATATGAAATCTTCCAATTGCAGAACGCGTGGATTGTGGGCGCCAATAGGCGCTTTTCCGATTCAGGTCAGCCTGAGGCCGATGTTGGATCC